>JAKTSB010000309.1:0-23846 GCA_030579975.1 Blastobotrys buckinghamii (nom. inval.)
CATTATCAGCATTATCAGCATTATCAGCATTATCAGCATTATCATTATCAGCATTATCAGCATTATCAGCATTATCAGCATTATCAGCATTATCATTATCAGCATTATCAGCATTATCAGCATTATCAGCATTATCATTATCAGCATTATCAGCATTATCAGCATTATCAGCATTATCATTATCAGCATTATCAGCATTATCAGCATTCTCAGCATAAGTTCTAATAAGTAGTTCATATGGTTTAAATTCTTTGGCTTTAAAGTAAGCTTTTTCTGAACCAGCCTCTTCTTCTTCTTCATTTAGGAAAAAAATTATATAGCATGTTTTATAGAAGATTCTATAATCTAGGTTTGCTATACTTGTCTGTTGTGAGAGTCTTAGCTTAAAGCATTTGAATAGGATAGTATGATATTTTTCATCTATCAAATCTAATTCTCCTGGCCGAAAAATAGGGTTAGTAATCATTTTGTTTTGGTCCTTTATTAAAACATCTTTTGAAACACCTTTTCCTCTAATTATTTCATCAACCTTGTACTTAACAACTGCATTAGCTGACCATCCAACAGAAGTCATTTCCATTTGATAGGAACATGATGTTTTTGTGATCCTTAATAGTAGCGGGTTTGAAACTAAAAGCTTGAATTCAATAGGTACGTTGAAATAATCCATGAATTTCTTACTTGCTTCCTTATTGGATGTTTCTTGTTCTAATATAAGTGATTCAATATGCTGGCGCTTTATTATTTGGCTTTCAGTTTCTTTCAACGACGACTCTTGTGTTATATTGTTGTGCTTTGTACCCTTTTTTATAGATGAAAGTGGTTTGCATTTTCTTTTATGAGCAGGTTTAGCAATAACTTGCCGCTTTTTTGAAGTTCTATCTCTAGCCATTTTTGTTATTTAATTATAATAGTTAATATATAAAAAAGAAAACGTGAAAAATTGATTAAAAAAATTTGCGTATGTTTTGGAGCTCGGGGATTTGTAAACAAACACATTCATGTAGATGTTATATATTTGCGCCGGGGCCCTCTCGATCTATAGATCTGAGACATAATATATATATTTATTCTACAATTAATTCATAAATTTAAAACTTGGAAAAGCGATGGTAATGTTTTATAATAAGAGGAAGATCTATATTTACGACTTATACAGACAAACATTGATGATAACAAGTTTAGACCCGATGGTACCAAGGAAGCTTAATCCATAACAAGTAAAACTTATAAGTTATAATTACAGACTCTACAGTATATTTTATGTCGGCAAGAAAGAAAAAAAAACAAGGAGTAAAAGCATTATTCTATCGAATGATTCATGAATCCATGCTATATGAATGATATACCTGCGCACCTAAAATATATTAACTCTGGTAATGTCAACGATACTCGTACTATTATAAAAAGTACTAATAGGCATATACACTATTAGAACTACCAAAATCATTTTTATAATAGAACAAAATTTAAGCTATACAGTTTAATAAACAGCTGATTAGTGTTTAAGTGAATAGTTTAGTACAAGATAAGATAAGATAAGATAACAAAGACTTGAAATAGTTTGATAAACCTGAGTTAAATTAGAAGTAGTTGAGATTGATATCTATGGTAAAAATAAATAAAAAGTTAGAAAGTTCTAATGAATTGTTGAAAACAATACAATAGTAAAAACATCAAAAAAGAATGATAATGATTCTTGATTAATCAAAGAAAAACTAAAGAAAAATTATGTATAAGAATTGGAGAATTCAGTTTTTCTTTCATAATTCAACCCAAGAAAACAAAAAAGGCAATTTCCATAAACAAGACAAAGGACAAAATAAAAATAAAATAGTACTAACAGAAAAATAATAAAATAAAAATGAGAATAATAAATATAATCATAAGAATGTTGGATTAGAAGTTGAGAGATTTGTAATTGATTTTGAGGATATCGAAATTGTAAATACCAGAAGCAGTAGCAATAATGTGTGCATATATCAAAACGCACTAATTTACTGTAGAAATTGAGTTAAATTAGTGTGAAAAGCAATGAGGGTCCATGTTTAAGCATGAACATACACGGCAGTATATTGAACTATGGCTTCAATTTGACAGGGTTATAATAAATAAAGTGTCTTAAACTTTTTAGACAGTCTGGTAGATACCCGCAATCTCTTTTACGTTTAAAATCTTTGATTACCCAAATTTTTTCAAACTTGCAACATGTTTTAGAAACTCTATTATGTTTTAGAGGAAAGATTAGATCATGCAAAACACAATATCGATCTTCAATAGCTTCAGGCCGAATAATTAAAAGCTCCAAACTTTTAATGTTTACCAAGCTTTTAATTTTGGTATGAATTGTTCCAGGGAAACATAAAAGTTCATAACCAAATCCATTATAAGCAGTATAATCAGAATTGTCAAATACTATTTCAAATTGTTGCAGTTTGTTCTCCGGAATATCGATAGCATCCAGGATATAAGATATATTAGAACCTTTGGTGTTATAAACTACCAACGTTTTTAGTTTCCCATTATGACAGCATGCTCTAATAATATCTAAAACTTTTCGACAAAAAAGGCTACTATGTCTTATTCTCAATGTGCTGATATTTCTAAAAACATATCTAGCTCTTAATCTATATTTAGTTTGGTGTAAACTAAGCAAATTTAAAGGGTACGGTGACTCATAAAATTCTGCGTAATACTCAATTTTTAAGTCCGTCACATATTTGTTCGATATAAGCCTCCTGATTGTTTCAATATTCACTGAATCGTCTATGTGTATATGAACACTATTTATTCGCTTTTTTCTAACCAAATCGCTAATATCTTTGCTAAAATCATTTATGTTATAGGTTCTTATTTGCTGTAGGGACGCACCATTATACTTAAACCTGAATGTATCACTTTTCCAGGTGACCTCATTATACTCCATACCGATTAACCTTAGTTTCTTTAGATGATCACTTTGTTCCATAATATATCTAAGGTTGGTTTTGATATTGTTATTGATATCACTCTCTCTTGACTCATAATTTTGTACTCTATAAATGAAAAACCCAATAAACAATTCCTCTATTCTTGGCGCATTGAAACTTTCAGTATCCGCAAGACTTTGATATCGAATTTGGTTTAAAATGATTCTAAGGAGTTTTAAATTAGGCATGTTTAAACCTGGTCTTAAAATTATTCCTTCTGATCTGAATACTTTATTTGTAAGTGTAAAACATGACCATTTGATATGCTCCAATAAATCCAATTCCTGTATTCCAAGTAAATAAAAGTTGTTTAATCTATCAATTTGGTTGGTTTTTAATAGATATTTAATGGGTATTGACCTTGTATCAATTTGGCCCAATATTTCTCCTACTTGATTTCTTAGTTTAAACTTTGAAATAATATTTGAAATTGATATCTCACCCGATGTAATATTTTCAAATTTTGGATATGTTAAAACCCTTATTTTCTTATCATAAAACATGTCCATCAATTCATGGTAACATAATTTATTTGCTAATAATAGCGGAACTCTATGATCAATTTTTTTAGCTTTAAACCATTTTTTTTGTAGTCTGGTCCAATAAAATTGCAATATATATCGGCATAATTCTACTGGTAAATCATCAAATTTTGCCATATTGAATTGAGTTCGTAGAGCTTTTTTTTCTGAAATTCAAGAATATTGCAATGTGAACAGGTCAAAATTCCTTATAATATATGTAAAAAATTACAGATGTATTTTTTTTTTTTTTTTTTTTTTTTTTTTTAAATAAAATATATCCTTTGTATTATATTGGTTTATATACAAGAACAAGTTGCAGATACCTTAAAAGGGCAACATTGAATATTAACATGTGCACAAAGAATGATCGATCTTTCGAGCTATAAGGTTTAGCACTAGGAATTAACAATGGCGCCTAAATATATATATATACCGTATGTATACGATAATCATTGTATTATTTTAGCTTTTTCAGGGGGTCGGAGCTAAGCTCTGAACAATCCTTTAATAATCATGAAACAGTAGAAGTGCTATATAGCGAGCTAATTAAAATGCATTTGGGCGTGCGGCTCTTGTAGATACTTAAATTATATATATCAACATATGTATATATAGATGATCGATCTATAGCTACAATCATGAAATGAATAATTCAGGTTCCAGAAGCCAACATAAAAATATTGCACTGCTCCACTAAGAAAGAAGTAAGCACCTGAAAAAATTCATTAACCAACTCCTAAATCATCACAATAAATAGTAACATATTTTATCAACTTCTACAATTACAACAGGGTCCTTCAACTTAACAACTTTGATATTTTCTGCTTTTAAATTAATCCAAATCGGAAGATTGTAATTTTAATGAAATAATAAAAATAGCATGAAATTCATCCATAATTTTAATAACACCCATTAATGACCCTAACCGAAGTTTTCTATTAACTTAAATTTATTTATAAAAACACCAAGTCTTTCGACCTAATAAAAAAAAAATGGAGAATCCAATGAATTCCGAATTGAATATAATAACGAAACTTGAAGATATGATTTTTCACCTCTGTTTATAATCTCTCAGCATTTTGGCAAGTATAAGACCCAGATTGAACTTTTAATATCGTGATCAATTTGAATTTCTCCATCATATATAACCTTGACTTTTAAAATGTTCCAAAATATTTTGAATATTATAAATCTTTTGCATTATTAATTAATTACAGCATTATTATGTTCCAACAAATCTCAAGCTGCTGTGAAGTCGTAAACTCATTCGAATTTTCTCGAGATCTTAGAGCACTCTACCCTAGACTGACTGCATTATTTAAAATCTGCACCCATGCATGATATATATATATGACATTAATTTTTGACTCCTCAGACAATACACTGTAGCAGCTTGTGCGATATGGTAAGAAGACTGTTCTTTGTACATTAACATAAGGCTCAACTCAATAAAGCATTATGGATAATTAATCTATCTTTAGAAAGTTTTTAAAGAAACATTTGATTATATTGATATAAATAGCTAATATTTGCTTCTCAGTAAGAAATGGTTTTTAGAGCTGGGCGGCTCCTTATTTTATTCTCATACATATGTATTGCTCTGATGTGTTGGATAAGATCAAAGATATTTTAAAGGCCAAATTTAAGCAAAAACAAAGGAGCCCTAGGAAGCGGAAACGTTTAGATATAATAATATTATAAGCACTTTCAATTAGGGGATTTTAACAATGAGGTAGAAATAAACGACTTGAATTACTTGAATGGTTTAACACTGAAGTGTACTATTGCTTGCAAATAATCCATACTAGCTTATCATTATTGCTGGATAAGCTGCAAATATGTTTAACTGTAGCTTTCAGAGAAATTTGAGTATGTTTATGCATATGATTGAGATCTTATTTTCCATTTTAATACATTCATATATTTATAACATGTTATTTAATGAACTAATATATATATACATCATTGGAATTAAAATAATTTATACTAAAGATTGTCAATAATATATCTGGATAAAGAACCCCTAAATTTAAAATTTAGTTTTTTAAATTCGTATCTATCGATATGTATTCCGTAGTGCATGCAAACCGTATTTCTTTATTGAAATCTAATTCACTTATTAATGAATTGTTATACTTGTTATACTAGTATCGTCACTTGAAAAGCTGCTAGTATGTGGTTATAAATTAGCACATGGCAAAGCTTCATTATTATCGATCCATGTCAAAATCTATAATATATATAGATGCAAATATTACCAGGTAATTGCAATGATTTCAAAATGCAAAGTACAAAATAATTAAAATAATCAAATTTACTGGTTAGTACTAGTTAAGAACAATCATTCAATATACTAGACTGTATTTATCAAATTTGCTATTTAATCATTTTAATTTCAATAATCGAGTTTCATATATAGCTATAGTTTCACAATGCTTGAAATCATGTTCTAAACCCATCAACCCCATAACTTTCAAAAAGTTTAGCCGCGGTAAAAGAAAACGTCAACTTAATAATAAGCATTTCTATACTTTGGTGTTAATTAACACGGCTTAATTCGGTTCTACAGCCTTGAACGGCGGGGGGAGATTGGGATTTCGGGCTTGAGGTGATAGATAAGCAGTGGTTAATCAACGGAACGAATTCGCGATCGAGTTATCGCCGTAAGCCCGTAGACCGTGAGGCTTATTGTTAGCTATAGTGATATAGCTATAGCTAATTGTCCCACCGGAGCCGGCCGATTGTCCTTCCAGCAGAATAAGATCGGAGTTAATCTCACCGTTGCATCTAGCGAAATTTGGCATGCTTGAATCATTTTTCACAAAATGACCTTCGGTACCCGCACTTTTTTTTTTTTATTTTTTGACTGATTAATCATATTGGATAAAGTTTTTTTTTCTTTTCCAACACTCAAAAATTCCCTTAAACTACTAAAACAATACTACCACAACTACTACTGCTACATACTAGTTGCTACATACTAGTTGTCTAATCTTTAGTTCTATTCTGCTATAGGGTTGGATTTATATATATATTATTTTTTTAATTTTCTTCCCCTCCGTTCTTTCGACTCTTTTTTTCAATAAAAACTACCTTTTTGAAACTAGAACTAACGACAAGATATATTTAGAGAACTTTTTCTTATTTTGGATTACAAAGCAACTCCGGTTTATTATATTACTAGAATTTTTTTTTTTTGTTTTTTCAATTTCGGAATAATTTTATGGAGATTTATTGGTCATATAGACGAGGAGGTTAAAATCTATTTGCGATATTGAATTCGAAATATTAAATAATTGAAATATTCATTAGAGACCACTTTGGGATTTTGGAAATAATAATAATAAAAGGTGGTTTATCTGATCAAGGTATTTAAACACAAAACAGCAGAATAAATATAATAGGATGAATTCACAACGACCACAGCAAGGTACTCATATGATTCCAACGACTCAACAACGTTCTACATCTCAGCAACCACCTCAACATGTTCAATCGATACATCAGTCACAGCCTTTACCACCTCAACATAATAATCAAGTATTACCACCAATAAACTATCAATTACAACAACAACATCATCAGCAACCACCACTGCCAGTTATGAATAGTATACAACAAACGACTCAAGTCAACTCATCAAATAATCACAATGGTTATCCACAGGAACAAAAAATTGGTACTAATGGGGTTAGTAAGAACAGTAATAACAACATAAATAATGAAAGAAGGTCAAGAGCTTGTGAGCATTGTAGGCAATTAAAGGTTAAATGTGTTAATGGTTCAAATGATCCTTTAAAACCTTGCAAACGATGTCTAAAAGCTGATAGAGAGTGTATTTATTATCTGGGTCCAAGAAAGAGAACTAGAAAAGCTGATAAAGTTGCTGTATTGGAGAAAAAAGTTGAAATGTTAACAAGTCAATTACAAAATAAGGATGATATGTTACCACCTTCAAAACCTTCTACTAATACTACCGCGACTACTTCTACTACTACCCCTGCCAACCCCGCAACTATTAATTATAATACTAGTACTAATAAAAATACACCATCCAATACTAACCCATCTACTAATACTAATGCGAACACTAATAATACTAATATTGTGAATAATAATACTGGATATAACCTTTATCATTCTAATAGTACAACCAATAACACAAATAATAATAATAATAATAATAGTAGTAGTAGTAGTAATAATAACGGATACAATACTTCAATAGATCAATTAAGAACATCACCAAATGAATATAGTCCATTATCAACAATGTCAACACCTCAAGGATCAGTATCCGGTTCGGAACCAATGAAATATGCTTTTAGAAGAAGAAAACAAGATGATAAACATCCAAGTTTAAATGGTACACCAGAAGATTTTATGGTAAAAAATAAGAATAGTAAAGTTGATACTGGTATTAATATGGAAAGTATAAGAGAAGAAATGTTAGATAGTTGGAATAAAATTGCAGAAAAAAGTGCCAAAAGATTACAACATTTGGAAACATTTTCATCATCCAAAACTCCAGGTTATGAAACTGATGTGGTTGCAAGAGGAATTATTAGTGAAGCAGAAGCAAATGAAAGATTGTCACTATTTAAAAGTGTTATTGTTAAAAGTTATCCTTTAATAAATCTAGGTGATGAATATACTGTTGAAAAATTAAGAAAAGAATTACCGGTATTATTTTTAACAATTATGAGTACTGCATCAATGGTAATAAAAGATGAATCTAAATCTGAAGCATCAATGGTTTTATATAATACAGCATGTGAAGTTGTTATATATGAAACAATGATGGTCGGTGCCAAAACTTTTGAATTATTACAATGTTTATGTTTATTAACATTTTGGTATAATGAACCAGAATTATATCATCAACAGAAATGTCATTTATTAGCAAATTTATCAATTGCAATTGCATCAGATTTGGGTATTAATGGTGCAACAGTTTCAACAAAGGGATCATTAAGATTTGAAAGAATTGTTAGACCACAAGTTTTAGTTGATGCCAAAACTATTGAATGTAGAAAATTATGGTTGGGTGTTTATTGTTCAACAAACAATATTGCATTAATGATTAGACATCCAATGTTTTCATTATGGTCAAATTATACAGAAGAATGTTGTGATTTGATTGAAAATGCAGATATTCCTGATAGTGAAAAGAGAATTGCAGTATTTTCAAGAATGTCACATATTTTTGAAGAAATTTCAAAGGCATTATATAATAATGATTTGGGTAGAAATAGTGATATACCACCAGATGTTAATGATTGTAGAACACAATATTTAATTCGGTATTTTGAAACAAAGTTAAGAGATATTTGGGAAAAGACTCATATACCAAGATTTGAACAATATTATCATTCTATTCAAATTTATTTACATCAATTAGCATTATATGTTCCTTTCACTGAACAATTGGGGAGAGCTCCATTAAGTGAATGGTCTTTAGCATTGGGGAATTTGGAAGTTACAAAACAAGTTGTTGATTGCGCATTATGGTGTTTCAGTAGTGCAGTTAAATCACTGGATATTTTTCTAAAAATGGATAATTTAGATATTGCAATGTTACCAAGATTTACTTATACAAGATTGATTCTTGCTGCTTCAATGTTACTAAAATTAAGATCATTATCAATAACTAATCCAGAATTTGGTAAATATGTTCCTGTCGGACCTAAAGAATTGAATCGTTTATTTCAAACTCAAAATAAACTGTTGGAAGTATCAAATCAATTCCCATTTTCAAATCCTTCTTTGACTACAAATTTTGTTATCAAGTTATTGGTTTGTCATTTTGATCGACAAATTTGTATGTATTTTGGTGGTGAAGAAGAGGATGATTCTATTAATGAAGAAGAAAGTAGTAATACAATGACTGATCAAAACGTTGCTTCATTACAACAAAAACAGTTGTTGTATTCTCAAAATAATGTTAATCCTAATACTGAAAATCGACCTGGATCACCATTAGAAATGTTATCTAATGTAGCTCATGATACTTCATCAAATGGTATGAGGATTCAAGCAGCTCAACAATCATATTCTCAAATGATGAATCCTAACAATAATAATAATAATAATAATAATCAACATAATGATCAAAATCCAAACCCAAATACTAGTAGTGGGGTTATTGATCCAGGTATAAATGGTCAAACTTTGCAACACGCACATTTATCACAAAGCCAAGTAGCCCAAGCTCAGGCTCAAGCACAAGCTCAAATGGATGCTGTTGCAGCTGCTGAAAATTATCCAATGTGGCTGATGGGGGATGAGTTTTGGAAAGATTTGGTCCCTAATGTTGAAGCATTCACTGGGTATGATACAATGTAGGGTTGATGTGAAATTTTTTTGTATTTATTGTAATTATAGACTTTTAATTTTTTTTTTTCAAGACCTCTTTTGTAATTATATTTTTGTGATTTATCTTTCTTGGCTGAATGTTATTGTAATAATTGGTTTTTAATGAGAAGTTTTTATTTTTGGTTTAAAAAATACTTTAATAGTTGAATGTAAAGCATCTACAAGTAGGGTCATTGTTACCAATTAATGGTGACTTAGGCGATATTAATCTAGATGGATAAGCCGCAAAAATGTTTTATCTAACGCTTTCACGGCTGATTCAGATGACTTTTTAGTCATCTGGTATACTATAGTAATTAATTACACAATTATAACTATTGATGGATCGTCAATCGTCGATTTGAAAAATAAGATTTCTTGGCCAGTCAGACCCTGGGGGTCCAAGGCTCGACGCAAATGCAGGTCAACGATAAAAAAAATCACACATCTGAATGTTTTTACTATAAACTTGTATAGTTTAGGAGAGCAGATATCAGAGATTGGTTAATTGAGACTAATTATAAAGTTCAGGCGGTATATATGATTGTAACTTTTTCAATAGAGGTTAACTAATTAATTATAATATTGTTAAATTTGTCGAGATTTAACTAGATAGCACACTATGGCAAAGTTCCTGAAACTTTGTGTGCATACTATAAAATACATTTTACATATGAGGAAATCAGATCTCAATTACAATTTATTTGTAATGTATAATAAATTAGCTATAGTGCATATACATGTATATCTTTAATAGTTAAATTTAATAGTTGCAATGAATGAAATGATATACGTACAACTGCCCTAGCATTACTTACTATAGCAGATAACACCAAACTTATAAACTACTATAGTTTAGATTAATCAATTATGCAATTGGAAGCTTTCCTAAATAGTGGTTCATCAACTAACAGCTGTTATATAATTGATTTTTATTAACTGATTGTAGCATTTTGATTGTTATTGCAGCCTAACTCTGGTTTAACAAGCATTACGAATTGACTGGATTCACAAGCTATAATATTACCCACGGCATGATATGAATGAGATCCTTAGAGTGGCTTGGTTCCATGGTACTAAATTCCGAGGCGCAACGTCTGCTAATCGGATCCGAAAACAAACTACTTGATACATTTGGCCATTGGTATCGATCGTGGGGATTTTTGTTACAGTAGTAAAATTGTTATTACTCTTTGCGCTGAAATGTTGAAGTAGATTAGTACATATGTTGTCATTACAGTTAGCCCTTCGATGGTTAAATATTCATATCGATATCCAAAAAATTTAATACTTTTAGCTTTATAATAGTCAATTAGAACCCCAGAGTTTACTTTGAATTTTATTGTACATCCAGGTATTTAAGAGGAGTATAGACTATAAATTTCTATGATCACGACTTCCGGACGCCAGTTTGTGTTCATCATATAATTACAACAGTGCCTTAATTAAGTTTACACCTTGGTAAGATTTAAAAATACTATCACTTTTTCATACTTTGGCTACATATGTTCAAGGCATATTGCAAATTAATAAAACCGCGGTGTACTTGATTTTATATAAATTAAGTTTGCCCAAACTTTTTGAACATTTAGTTTTGATTGATTTTCCAAATTCATGCACATGAGGGTTAGAAATAAAGTATTTCGATTATTTACATTACCTTTGGCAGTATACAGTGTAGTTATGATACTTTATAGTAGTTACATTTTCAATGGGCAATGGATAATTAATATTGTTCTTGTAATACAAAATCAAAGTTCCTATTCATCCCCAAGTACAATTGATACCGTAACCTATTTAGTGTTATAATTCGTAAAACATGCAACCCCAGATTTTCACTGATACTTTCCTGAAACATCAACTTCCGGACACTACAAACAAAAGTAGTAGTACCCATCCCGTCACAAAGCATCTGAGCCAGAATGTTTTTTTTCTGAAAAATGTGAGTCAAGGAAACATTCAAAATTTTTTAAGCTAGCTAAAGCAGGTATGGGTATTTTGTGGGGTAAAAACTACCAACCACCGGTAACTCGTTTCTTTGGCATCCAGGATTGAATAAAGGTTAGTATTATTAGATGGATGCAGTACTCCGAAAAATTACCGTAGAATTTTTATAATACTATAATTGGACCCTGTAAAATATTACGAGTTAGCCTTGAGGATGCTTGAGAATTAGACCTATTTTAACCAAAAATTATACACGTCTTTATAAGCGATTTATAATTCCAAAGATCTACCCAATTAGTCATTTATATCAATATCAGTAGTACTATCATGACCCTAGGAGCTCTGTACTTTTTTAAAACATTAAGAATATCCTATAAGATCCAAGTTTTATGAGTACCAACTTTTGCCGGGTTCTCAATTGTTAACAGACACTTTGTAACGTTATGCAACTATTTAATGTATTGAGTACTGAGTCAAGATAACATAACGAATATAACAAGATAACTGAAAAAGACTAGAACCCGTTAACGAAAAACATCCTCGTTTAATGAAAAAAAAAAAAAAAATGATATTTTTTTGATAAATTAAATAAATGCTAAACTAAAAACAAAAAAAATTGACAATATATGATAATAATTAAATACTTTTTATACTTTATTTTGTCACAGATTTACTCCTCTTTTTTTTTTTTTTTTTCTCAGGACAAACCTGTAACAATACAAGTAGTTATGCTAGTAAAAACTTTTCAGCTTTTTCAACTTCACCAGTTGAACCCAACCAAATACCACTCTTTTCATGAATTTCTTGAGGAATTAAATCCAAAATTCGTTCACCTTTATCATTAATTGCTTTACCACCAGCTTGTTCCAAAATCATAGCCATTGGGAAAGCTTCATATAATAATCTTAATTTACCTTTACCAGTTTTTTTATTAACAGGATAAGCAAATAAACCACCATATAAAATAGTTCGATGAACATCAGCAACCATTGAACCAATATATCTTGCACTATAAGGTTTTGAACCATCTTTTGGAAATTTTAAAGATTCAAAGAATTTTTGTGGACCTTCATTCCAAGTCATTGTATTACCTTCATTAACAGAATAAATAGATCTTGATGTTGGAATTTCCAAATTTGGATGAGTTAAAATAAATTCACCCAATTGAGAATCTAAAGTAAATTCATTAATACCATTACCAGTTGTCAAAACTAAATTAGATGATGCACCATACATTGTATAACCAGCAGCAACCAAATCTCTACCTGGTCGCAAAACATCTTTAATTGAACCTTCACTACCTTCAGGTAATTTATAAATACCAAAAATTGTACCAACAGAAACACCAGCATCTAAATTAGATGAACCATCAATTGGATCACAAACAACTGCATATCTACCATTACCTTCAAATACAATCAAATCTTCTTGTTCTTCTGATACTAAAATTTTAACTTTACCACTTGCTTTCATTGCATTAATAAAAATTTCATCACCAATAACATCCAGTTTTTTTTGATCATCACCAGTAGAATTTGCTGTACCTGATAAACCTAATAGTTTAACTAATGTTGCTCTTCTAATGTTTAATGCAATACTTTTAAATGCCAATTGCATAGCATTTAATAAAATTGTAAAATCCCCAGTTAATTCAACACCTTGTTTAGATGCTTCACTTTGAGTATTTAGAATGAATCTTGTTAATGTAACAATATCAGTTTCAACTTTAACGTCTGTGTTACTCATTTTTTGTTTTGTGTATGTGTTAATAAATAAGGTATGAATAAATAAATAATAAGATAGTAATTATAACTCAAAGAAGAAAAATTATCAAGAAAAGAAGAAAAAAAAAAAAAATTGGAGAAAAAAAGAAGCAGAATTATAGGGGTATTTATACAATTTGGATTAATTATCGTGGTGAAAGTATTTAACCCGATCGATCCAGCTTATAAGAGAAGAAAGAAAACACTGAGAGGAAAAAATATCGAAAAATTATCGTGGGGTTGAAAAAACTATTGCTATTGCTCTGGTACAAAAAAAAAAAAAGGTTTTAAATTTAGCTGTGGTTTCGAGTAAAAAATGGCGGGGCAATAAAATGCTGATGAATCAGCCTTGCCTCTAGCCTTCTTCTTAAGTGCTCAATGCGAAAACCGGGGAAATATTATTAATATTTTACAACCAATGAAGAGAAAAACGAACTGAAACATTAGTGATCAGTTTAATCATTAATCATTATGTGAATTTATAATTAATCATCTGGTCTTTTTTTTTTTTTTTTTGATGTAAAACTTTGATGTATAGGTACAGCAGTTTGAAATAATAGCATATTTAAATGACAAGTCATCTATAAATATATATTCCGGATACTTGGTTTGCAATGAGGAACCGTTTGTTTGATGAACAAAGTGCGTGCGAGGCTTATTGAGTCCAAACTCTGAACAAGTTTTTCGATGCCTATAACAACGTTTATATTCTTCTCTGCTTCAATACGAGTGTGATTAACAAAGTATATCCATAATTATGTCTACATTTACGTGGTTAGGGTATTTTTTAAATCTATTGTTGAATGTCTTTTTGTGTGTTGAACCAAGGATAATTTTAGAACTTTAAAATTCGTGCAAATTATTGTGCAATGGGAGCTTGTTTGAATTAGGTTGAATCGTGATAAAAAACAAAGTTAACTATCAATGGGTCTTGTATACTTATAGATCCTTTTAAAGCTCAGTCAAACAAGCAATTACCGTCAGCGATTTCAAAACTATACAGTACACTGAAGCTGTCAATTAATAAGCTTAATAATAGACAACGAGGTATTCAATCCGTTGACTAAAAAATATCAATTCAAAAAGCGACACTTTATGAATTTAAGATATTTAAATCATGACTTAGATAAAGGTACTCAGTTCAAAAATAACTCATCTCCACAGCCCATCATAGCTTCCAAACTATATCACTCGTAAAAATATATATGTTTAGAAATGTACAATCCGAGGACCTTATAAACCACCAGATCTCGAGTCTAAGACCCCTTGAAAATGACCGTTTTAGAATATTATTCCTTGATCCAGATCCAGGTTCTGGTGATGATATTTATTTGTTTACCTCGTCTTGGTTTCCATTTTCTGACAATATTCGTGATCTCCTTAATAAAACTAAAAATACTTGGACCTGAAAATTTCGAGGATAAGTTTCCCCGTTTGGTTTTCGTGGCTGCATTTACATCCATTATTTTTTTTAAAAAAAAAAAAAATTGGACACCAGCTGTTTTTATTGGTTTCTTTAAGCGGGAATTTAAGGGCGCGCACGCGTGGAGCAAGCTAGCTACCTAGGGAGCGTGCAAACTTGAGCCATCCCATCCCTGGATAGCACACTTTCCTGAGTATATTGCGTATGCGTAACTGTGAGTTGCCAGGGTGATTTTAAGATGAGATTTGTGAGGCTCATCCTGGTGTGGGTGGGCTCCAGCGCTGGGAAAAGTTTACGCATGGTGGGGGTGGTTTACCGTGGGTGGGGGGAGCTCAATCGAATTGAATGGAGAAAAAAAAAAAACTGTGGAGGGTTATAGTGGGGGAATTAAAGAAAAGGTCGTAAGGCTCAAAATAACAGATGATTAGAATATCTTTTTCAATTATTATAGTAGTGTCTAAGGGCTCAATTGATTTGTTTGGGTTCCCAGGTTCATTTATTATTCCAAGTATCAATAGAGCTATCCTTTGAAGGTCAACTACTGAGCATAAGCTATTTGATATATACATGTACTATTACAAATTGATTAAAACGACTGCCTGTGTATTGGTTACTAGCTTATCAGTTATATTGTGAATTGTTATTACTATTATTATTATCTATGGGGTTTGTAAGTCGTTTAATCCGAATTAATAAATTTAACAACCGGTATGCATTACGTTGTATATATTTATCCGTTAAACCTATAGCTATTGCAATATGTAGGTGACAATTTAGAATTCCTAGACATTGAATGTCAAATTCATTATAGTTCGAGCCCCCCGCATCAGATATAAAGTGGGTTCCTTAAATTTTGGAAGTATAATGCAGATCTAACCATATGGAATCACCATTTGGTTTGTAGATCTGCCTCAAATTCAATGTCACGGTCATGATGCATATTCTTATAATTCTGTCTGTGTGTATGCGGAGTGCTTACAACTTGTAAATATGGGCACATTGCAAAGCATCATGCTTTTTAGCGTTATTCTTCACTGATGCATTTTCAATAAAACTTCCATACCTAGTTACAAACTAGCAATTTGATCATTTTGCAATAAGCCACAAGACGCTTAATTGCAACATACTAAAATACCTATATATGATCTAAACCCACAATCAAAACAAGTATGAGTCCCTGATTCACATACCCAAAAATAAAAACCGGTCGGTCATATTTTTATAACTGTTGTTTCTGAGTAGCATACACACACAGATAAGCTAGTAAGCAAGGGATGCTTGTGAACTTGCTGAGTATTTGGTTCTAGCTTATTGTGCTCGATAATTCATTCCAAACAATTTGGAGTTTGGTCGATCGACTCCAAGTATATATTACAAGGTAATGGCAATTAGCCTTAACAACGAGGTGATACAGGTGGCTGCCACAGCTATCAAACTTAAGCTATATGTTCTTAAAATATAGTAAGTATATGTAGCTACTGGTAAAATTAGTATATATGTCTATAGTATACTGTCCTCAATCAATCCATGCTAATAGACACGGCTCGAACAGATATCTAGTGCTAGCTTAAGGTACAATACAATGAAAAGAACATATTTGTGGTTGTGTATCAAATAACTGTCAATCTCTTACTAAAATCGACAGCTGTATATATGAATATAATAGCACCATTATAGACTACACAAATATAATTAAAAAAAAAAATTAAAAAAATCACACTCTAATCTTAATATTAAACCAACCCCCTTTATTTACTGTAACAGTTTTATTCTTACCATCACCAACTAGCATTACTTTATCCAATTTTGTAGTTTTATAACTACCTTTGCTACTAATACTCAGAATTCCATGTTCATACTTGAAATTTACCAAAGCAAACTCATCAACTTGCACTGACTCACCATCATCTAAATATAACAACCCTTCAGCCCTTTTATTATCATCCAATGCAATAATAATATTCCAATTACCTTTTCTACTTTCAAAAGTAGTCAATCCAGGTTCTTGAATTGGTAAAATTCTCCCACCTCTGATATAAACAGGAATATGACCTAATGGTGCACTAATACTTTGTTTCCCCGGTTTCAATTCATTAAAAGTATACCAATCAAACCATCTAGCATCATCAGGTAATATAGCATCAACTGTATTAACTTTAGGTTCTAATGCAGGACAAACAAGAATACTATCACCAACCATAAACTGTTCATAAACACCATTTAAATTCTGTTGATCTGGGAATTCCCAACTTAATGCAGTTAAAAATGTACCATCATTTTTATGTGCTTTATACATTAAAGTATAAAAATAAGGTAATAATTTATACCTTACATCCATTGCATTTTTTGCGGCCTTTGTTACTGATTCCCATTCATAAAATGCTTGGTCTGGTTTACCTAAATCATTATGATTTCTATAAAATGAAAAAAATGCATTTAATTGTGACCACCTATTACACATTTCTTCATGATCATCACTAAATTCTCCAAGAAATCCACATGTATCTGTACCAAACATACTAAATCCATATAATGAAAAACTTAAACCCTGACTAATTGATAATTTTAAAAATCTCCACTCTTTGAAATTATCACCACCCCAATGACCTGCATATTTACTTGTACCTGCAAAAGTTGATCTACCAATAATAAAAGGGCGTTTATTTTCATGAATTTTTAGTAACCCGTTATAAGTATTCTGAGTGATTTGATGACCGAATAAGTTATGCCAATCATATTCTCTAACGCCATTTGAATGAACTGCTGCCATTGGCATGGTGTTACCTCCAATTTCATTTGGGTTGATTGTGTTATTAATAACATATTGTGGGAATCTTAGGTTTCTTGCATTAATATCTGGAAATGGAGCTGGAGTACCATTATGATAAATACCATATTTACCAAAATCAACATTATAATTTTTATAACATTTTTCAGCTGTGCAGAAACTTGAAACTTCGTTCATATCTAACCAAATCCCATCATAAGGAACTAAATCATGAAATATTTCCAACTCTTTAGACCACCAGTTTGAAGTACTTGGGTTTAACCAATCAGGGAAAGATGCATTACCTGGCCATACATTCCCAATAAATACACTACCATCTTGATTTTTCATAAACACATTCGATTCATTCCCTCTAACAAATGTACCGTAACTTTTATTACCCCACTGAATCCCTGCATCAACCAATGGGACATAATGTCGATTAGATTGATGTAGTTTTGCTAACACTGATTGAAACTCTTTTTTATTATAATTAACTGGATCAATTGTAAAATCTTTTCTACCATCCATATGATCTAAATCACTCCACATGGTTTCAACAGGAATTCCTTTAGCAGTGAAATTTTCTGCGGCTTCTAATAAATCATTAGCAGTTTTATACCCAAATCTTGATTGATGAAATCCTAAAGTCCAATATTGTTGTAATGATGGTGTACCAATAACTTGTTGGTATTGTGATATTACTTGTTTTGGAGTTGGGCCATTGAAAATAAATAATTCAATTGATCCACCAACAGCTCTCCAAACTAAACTATTTTCATTAATAGTTATTTCTTGTGAATGTGCATTCCTTAAAAATACCCCATGTGTTTTACCTGTGTTTTTAGTATATCTATGTTCATAATATATTGGATGTGTACCATATAAATTTGCTTGAACATTATCTTGGATATCAGCATTATGCAATGTTCTTGTAATACCAGGTGATAGTTTAAAATCCCCCATTGTTTCTCCTAATCCAAACAAATTATGATTTTCTGGCAACTGAGTTTTAAACTCTAAGAATTGGTTCTCAAACACGATAGTTGATCCTTTGGTGTTAAATAGTACTTGATTATCTCTTTTCCTAGTAATTTTGAACCAAAATGATGGAGTATTACCATATTCAAATTCCATATTATTATGAAATTTCCCAAACGAATGTTGGTCAATTGAACCTTTAGAAACTATATTTTCGGGTAATTCATAATATGTTTTGTTATCGTTGGTTAAACTTGTTGGTCCAATTTTCACATACAATCGATCTCTTGATTGGTACTCTACTTTTAATGACAAGTCATGAATATCTGAACCATAGACATTACATTCTTTGATTAACTTTAAGGACGCTTCTAATCCAGTGGATGTTTCATGAAAATTATAAAGTTTATACCCTTGACATATTTCTTGAGCGTTTGGTGCACTAGAGTTGTAGATTGTTGGAGTTAGATGTGGAACACCTTCTTCTCTTTTGGTGAGCGCCGTTGTTAATGGTAGAATGGCTGTAATAGCCCATATACTAATTTTTATAAACTTCATTAATAAACATTTCGATTTTCAAAGCGATTTTTGATTGTTTATATAATCCGGATGTTACAAAATTATGTTGTAGTTCTTTTTGGTAAGTTGATTTCACGGATACCGATCAAATAACAACCAAATCAGGGTATTATATGTATCAATTGAAATAAAGATAGTATTCAATATAATAAGTATAAGCTTCAGTTTAACCTGTCGATGTTCGGATCCTACAACATCAAAATGCATCGATCCGGATTTTATCTATCTATTCATGGTTTTAAGGGCAAAAAGCATTCATAGGTTCTAGGTATCAAGCGTAATCTATGGCTATAATTCTTACATAGGTACATTTGATATAATTATATGTATGTTTTTTTTTTTAAAGTATGAGGGGTAAATTTTGGGTTGACCTGAAAACATGCAAGGAATTGAATCATTTCACTGAATGGTATTGATAGTTTAATCTATACATACACATACTACAGTAATAGCACCAGCTATAATTATTCCGTCTTATTTGGTGTATCAATTTGATTAGTCCACCCCACATATATCATCCACATTGCAGTAAACCCATGGTTCAAAAAATGTACTACAATTTACATGGATATATACATGTAATGTAGACGGTGGTATGTATGAAAGTATACAAATATCCATGAAACACCCCCATGTGCCGTGTAACGTCTCATAGTCAGTTATTGTGCAGCTATCCCCTCATCAGCAGCATATTAATTAAGAAACATGATATGGATCATCAGTCGGGATAGACTACAACTAGTATAAGCTTAATTTTTACGTACGTTGCGACTACTACAATTATGTAAATATCCTGTCACGCCAGACACCAAGTGTAGCTGGCTTTCGGCCCGATATATCTGTAGCTGTATGGTTCCTTTAAAAAATTACATGTTATATGCAAAAAATTAAAGTATAATTTATTGTCAAGGCCCGAAAAATAAGTACATCCAGTTATTGTTGTTAGTTGGGTTGTTTAGACTTTTTTTTTTTTTTTGGTCTAATAATCGCGTAAACTTTTTTCGAAAGTCGCGCCGTTTCAAATGTTGATTACACCAAGAGTTTACTTACAGCCAGCTCCTGTAAGTGAGCTCTAGATTGAACGATTGATTATAAATAGGTATTAGGGTAGCTGGAGAAGCATTAGCTGGTGCATGCTGAGAACTTTTGAGTAAAGTCATATCGAAGTAAAAGTCATATTGGGGTGATTGGAGGTGGTGTTGTAGAACATGATACTGGATTAGGTAGACGTGGTTTTTGATAATACCTTTTTCTTAGGTTCTCTCTATGAGTGAATCGAGTATACATATATATATCTTTTACCATTATTCTTATAGCATCTTTTCTTTTTCAATGGCTCAAGCTGAAAAATGCACTATATTAAAAATTGCTGGTCATGTATGGTAAAAGAACTCGAACTCTTTGTTATCTACCGAGAACCCAAATGTGCATTACGTCGAACACAAACTGACGGCATAACGCATCTTTTGGCATGTATCATCATCAATTGAATAACTTTGGAATAGTTACTTCTCAGAGTAATATACCTTTGCAACATTCGTTCGTTATCCTCTAACTAGGCTTTATGAATACCCAATATTTTTCGAAGTTGTACATATGCTACAAAAAGGCTACGGATTTTTCATTACCAATTGAAGATATCACCATAATGACTTGATTTCTCCATACCAGAATTGCAAGACATAAACATATATGGGTTACCGTCTTTTCTATGAGCGTTATCAAAACAGTCGATTAGCGGGGCTACCAACGCTCGATAATGGATGATTGGTAGTCAAACTTTAGGCCCTTAATTAAAAGGGTTTTGTGTGTCTAATTTTCCTCTATTGTTTACAAATTTATGATTTATTAGTATTTTTTTGTCATTAAATTTTTGATTATTATTGTTTTTTAGTATCACTTGATTTTTTAGTGTATGTATTTAAGTAAATATTAATAAAGGAGGGATATAAAGAAAAGTCTTTAATCAATCAATTTGTTTATCGTTCTTTTACTTCCATATACATGACATCTACGAGTATTAATTGGCAAGTAGTTCAGAGTTTACATTATACTGATTAATTAGAGCCTCAACAGAACTCATGTAAATTAATTAACTTGATCTATTAATGTTCAAATAAATGTACCATTGACTATTTTAATAAAAATGTCCCATAGTCTCTTCTTGTTTTCTCTTTTGCATGTTTCATTTGTAATAGTCACTTGGAAAACCTGCATCTGAGCTCTAGAAGTGAGTTGGAATTTTGAACATCAAGCTATTTGGAGCGATGAACTCGCTGTTGACCATGCTGATCAATAGTGATTTGAAATATATCTATCAGGCTGCTCCAGTTGAATTTACTAGACTTTAGTGAAACAAAATCTTTATAATGATCTTGGGTGGTAATTGTATGGATACCTAACAACTACTCTTTACAAATGGAAAAGCACCGGCTTTTTCTTCAATTAATACTTAGCCTGAAGCTTAAAGTTTTGTATTACTCTGTGGAGTACTTGTAAACAAGCATGCATAAGTTAACTATTGCATTCAAAATGCCACTGCCTAAAGTTTGGTACAGATGGGATTATCCAAACACTCAACTAAACTCCTGAAATTGTGTGAGCTATCATTAGTTATTATATTCCATGATACCCCATATAATGCTATAGTATTGCTCATCCTTTCATATGATATCCATGACCAAGACCAAGCAAAAAAATAAAAGAGCTATAACTCAAAATTTAAGCCTCTCACATTGATGCATGATCAATGTGCGACTCAAACAATTTAGGGGCGTACACCGGGATGATAATGCGGTCCACCCATGGATGGCATCTATCAGCCACAATTTTGCTACACACGCATTGTTTACCGGCATTAAAAAAAAAAAAAAAAAAAAAGATGCAGAAGCCTATTTAAAATAACCTTATCAAAGAAAACAAAACAATTTCCCCCCACACACACAAACCCTCGTGTGGTAGATAGGTGTTTATCCCAATAGTTTGGAGCCCACCAATTAATAAATTTTAACTATCTATATTCATCACTTTATACAATAAATAAAAGAATAAATATTTAGGGCTACTAATAGAAAATAATGGGGTCAAAGCAACCGCCAATGTCATTAGAAAGTGCGTTGGAAGAAGAACGACAGATGGTACTTGAAATGATAGAAGAGAAAAAACGAAAAGAAGCGACAGAGAAATCAAAGAATAAACACAAACGGTCAATATCACCAACACAAAGCACAACTAGCCCCACTTATAGACGACCAAAATCTTTGATATTAGATGATGATGATTTGAAAAAATTGAATAATGATATTACTAAACCTAGAAGTAAAAGTATTAGCGGTACATCATCAAATATTGGGAAAAGTATACATAGAAGAACAGGAAGTTGTGATGATCCTAGTGATCCATTTGCAAGTTTAGACAGTTATTATTATTCAGCGGATAAATTAAGAAATGCTAGTAATAATAAAACCAAACGATCAGATCCCCCATATGAACAAAGTAATAGAAGAAATAGTACAATTAATCGACCTGGTATGCCAAATAGATCTCATAGCAGTGGGGTAATTGATTGGACAAAAGACCGAAGTGTTAGTGTTGATGTTAATGCGTTAAGTCAGCAATTTGCAGAATTTCAATCAGATTTGAGTAATAAAAGATTAGTTAAAGATGATGATAACGTAGAAAGTAGCGACGATGAAGAAGAAGAAGATGAGGAATATGATGATGAGGAATTTTACAGTCAAGATGAAGAATTAATTACTACAGATAATAAAGAAAAGCCTAAAATGTTTAAATATAGTTCATTATTAGATGTTGATGGAATGAAAAATGCCAAAATGGCTGAATATGCAGCATATAAAAAGAGAATTATTCATCCAAATACAGCATTTGATACTAATGTTCCAACTGACAGTCCATATACTGGTAATACAGAAGAGTATATTGATGCAAAAAAGGCAGCAGAAATGGAAATGACAATAAGTTGTGTTCATTCAAATATCCAATCAAAGAGAGCTATTAGAACAATGTGTAGGGGTGATTTACCAAGATTAAATGATCCAAATACTCCAAAACAAAAATCTTTTATTGTTAGTACGGATTTATCACCAGAAGCTACACATGCATTAGAATGGACGATTGGTACAGTTATTCGAGATGGTAATATCTTATATGTTGTTTGTACTTTTGAAGATGATAATGAAATTACAGATAAACAAAAAGAAACAGAAAGATTACAAGCAATTGATAAATTAACAACTGTGATATCAAAATTATTAAAAAAGACAAGATTACAAGTTCATGTGGTTATAGAAATCATACATTGTAAAAGTCCAAAACATATGTTAACAGAAATTATTGATCATATTACACCAACATTGGTTATATTAGGTAGTAGAGGTCGATCAGCATTAAAAGGAGTATTATTAGGTTCATTTTCAAATTATATTGTTGAAAGATCCAGTGTACCTGTAATGGTAGCAAGAAAAAAATTACAAAAATCAAAGAATAAAAATTTAAATGTTAGATTGGCTAATAATTTGA
>JAKTSB010000310.1:0-23746 GCA_030579975.1 Blastobotrys buckinghamii (nom. inval.)
AATCAAAAAAAAAAAAAAAAAAAAAAAAAAAAAAAAAAAAAACAGAACAGAACAGAACTAATCGTGAAACTTTTTCATTAAAATATATAAACAAAAACAAAAATCATGAAAATCTATAGACATTAAAAAATATTATTAAACTACCATGAGAAGGATTCTTCATAATAATCAATTCTATGAGAAGAAATATTATGTTTCAAACAATCAGCAACAGCTAATCGAGCTTCATCATTCATTGCACCTGGACCACAAGACATAACAGCAAAAGTACCGTTAGCTTCTTTAGCAGTATGCTTAATAGTTTGTTCAACCATGCCTAATGCAATATTGGTAGTTTTAAAACTATCAATAATTTCTTTATCCAACGAAACGACTTTTTCACTATTATTATTTTTTTCTTGTAATCCGTCAGAATCGCCAGTTTCAGAGTCAGAATCTGAACTACCAGTTGATCTAACCCAAATATGAACTTCAAATCTTGGATCCGATTCCAAATGCTTCAAATGTTCACCAAACCATGATAAAACACTCAAATCTGGTACAACCCAAACAAATTTATAATGTGCATCCTTATCTTTACCAACTAAAGTTTGTGCATATGAATAAATCCCAGTAATACCAATACCACCAGCAACAAATAATACAGAATCATATTTATGAACTGGATGTGAACTACCATATGGACCATCAATTGCCATACCAACTTTTTGACTATGTTTTGAAGCTAAATCTTCAGTGATACCTTTTTTAATTCTTGCAAAAAATTGTAATTTTGTTGGATCATTTGGTTTATGGATACAAGTGAATGGATGACTTTGCCATGCTTTATGACCTGAAAAATGACAGAATGCAAAACAACCTGGATAAAATTTCCATCTATTTGAATATTCAATATCCATTTGAATAATATTATCATTATGAATTGTAATTTGAGCTGATGATTTACCAGATCGAGCTATTTTACCCAATCTAGCCAATCGATCAATACACCATACCCCAATAGTAACATAAACAGCAATGACATAGTTACCCAATGCTTTAGTATGCCACATTGCTCCAATCATAAAAAGCAATGCCATCAAAATGTGTAAAAATAAAAAGAATTCATAATGTAATGATCTAACATAATGCATACCTTGAATAAAAATAATCAAACCTGCCAAAAATGCAACATTACCCCAAATATACCATCCAACAACCCATTTTTCTGCCAATTGTTGTCTCCAGATATATGATGCGGTATATACTAACCCATGGACACATAAATTGACCATAATTAGTCTACCAATCCATCGATGTAATGAATTAAAAGCATCCAATGGTTTTCCTGTCATCCATAAGAAAATGTTATTTCTACCAGCAAATAACCATAAAAATGGCATTAAATAAACAACAAATGCACCAGTTCTAACACCACAGTATCTTAAAATCTGCTGTGAAGGTGGTGGTAATGGTTTATCACTTCTTTTATCTTTATGACCCATTGTTGAATAAGTAACATAACCAACACCCAAGAAAATCGCATTTTCAATAACCAATAAAATCATAAATAATGTATGACTTCTTAATGGGATATTTAAAGTGAATTTTCCCCATCTAATTGGTTCAGAATGATTTCTACCAAAAGTTGGCATCAATAGTTGACGATGAACCATTCTACTAAATTTACCATCAAATTTTCTTACAAATCCCCAACATGCTTTATTCATAAAGTTTGTAATAGTCCAGAATAACATTAATAACCCAACGGATGCGACTAAACCTGCTGCGAATCTTTTAGTTTTATATTCCGTCAATTTTTTACTAGTTTTTTTATCAATAATAACTTTTGAATCTTTCTTTTCCAAAAATGGAGTAGTTTGTAATGGTGTTATATCAGAATCTAAAGCTCTTTCAACAGCATCTGATAATTCTGGAATGTTTTTATAACTTTCTTCCAGTTGATTATAATCAATTGAAACATTTGAATGTTTACATCTTAAGACGATGTCGTTTAATGCATGAGGATATTGATCTTGATACTTAGATTGGTCTAGATGGTTTTTAACACAACCAACTAAAGATTGCATGAAAACATCATTGGAACAATGGCATTTTCTTGATGCTTGTTCACAACCTTGGAATTGATATTCTTTTAACGCTGTCCAGCATGCTGATACATATAGGTTTTTATGTGATGATGATTTACTACTATGAGCTGTGGAGACTCCGAGTAGGCCTAATAAAAATAAAAAGGATAATTGCATTTTTATTAGATATTGATTAATGAAAGATCAGATTTTTTTGATAAAAAAAGAGAGGAAGATCATCTATTTATATATTTTACTCGTTCAGGATAATCAAAAAGGAATTTCCAATAGATCAATCAGATAATCTGGAAGCACTTTGAAGAAAGTTTTTCATAGGCTGGCACAAACTTAATGCGTTTGTTCAGCTATGTATACTAACAATCAGATAATCTAATTCTAAAAAAGAAAAAAAAGTTGAATTGTTTAAAATTGATACCACTTGTCCATTGGCACTCGTCAAGTTACTAGTTTTGGTTACTTTTTCAAGGGTTTTAATGCATAAAATGATTAATCGATTTTTTTTTTTTTTTTTTATTAATTGAACCCGCATGGAATTTGTTGGTCTTAGTTTGTATTACATTATCCATCCGATTTAAAGAAAAACAAAATTCAATCTGATAATTCTCAAACCAGCGAGATAATTGTTTAAGCTTTCATTAGATTAATATAGGAACTTGCAATGCCATGGGCGGGTTAAATTTGTCAACAGTTTAAGACATTATATTTTATTAAGCTTGATAAATGATGGATCCAATGGTATTCCTACGGAAATAAAATTACATGTAACTTGCTGTAACTAAAATGCATCAATAAAGTAGCCCGCAGGCACTTTTTTCTTAAGCAGGTGCGAATATACTAGAACCGAATTTTTTCACTTATGATTATCTAGATTGTATTTTTCATCACAGGCTTTAAAAATTTGAGATTCATCTGAATGATCTACATACATATTAACTATAAAAAATAATTCGAAATGGTAAAACAAATCCGAACCTATAGGATCATTTCCTGAATAGATCCTAAAAAAGTTTGAAGATTTAATTACAAATTGGAAGATGTGGATTGATTAGATTGAGATCATCAATACCTTTCAATCTTTGTGATCACCGTTGGCTTTGTATCCTAACTGGTACTTGTTAAGATCGATATTAACCGTTTATTGTCTATCAATCAATTGACTATTTTTTTGGCGAAACTTAAAAGATTTCGAATGTTTTTTTTCTCCTTCTCTCTCAACAAATCAAAATCCGGTTTATCTGATCTCGGTACAAAATTTTTTTTTTTTTCGTATACATCTAGATGAAAAAACAGCTATACGGCTTGCCTGCGCGAGCGCGCCCACCTCTTATTATCTGATTAATCTATTGCGACATAGGTATCTAAAAAATCTATCCTGAATCACCTGCGAAACCGCGCCAAACGAAATAAGAAACTTTTTTTTTTTTTTTTTTCGATTTAAGCTTTTTACCAAGCTGTAAGATCTGATAATTTTTCAGTCCTTTGGAAAAGCTAAGTTTTTTGACGCATGGTCAAGTAGTTGTAAGCGGGAAAACGAACAAATGCCAAGAGTTCAGGGCCATATCCTTTTGCAATGAGTAGTCTAAACTTGCATTAAAGTGCTGATGAAAATTATCAGATTAGTGCAGGTAATCAAAAATTTAGGGAAAATATCATGATAGGATTGCGAATAGGAAGACGATAATTATCAAAAGATCATAATGAAGCATTCAATGGGTCAATAGCGATAGGTTAACCCATGGTTGAAATATTATTCAGATTTCTTGCATTTGGTGGGAAGAAAACATATACCGGTTATACCTCGGCGGGGTTATGTCTATCAGATCTTATAATATTGATCGATAGTCTTTGGATCACATCGGTAACTTGTATTATTTAATACAATTAATGATTGGAAAATTGAAAGTTTTAGTACTATAGTCCAAAAGGTGAATAACTTACTACTTCTAGGTATAATTTAAAAACTAAACCTAACCCATGTTGCTTGATGCTATAGGATGGTTTTATCAAAAAATGATCTGATTAGATCGGGTTTAAAAATTCAATTCAAAAGTTTTATGCAACCAGGGATAGAATCATGTATGTGTTAAAAAGAATTTTGATTGCTAGTTTGAGGATATTAGCCCAAGCGTATTTTTAATTATGCAGTATTTTTTGGGTATGGTAAGACAGTTAATGATTAACTTAAATATTGAGTTACATTTTGAAAATTGACTCTATAGTTTCATAATTGGTAAATTTATCCCTCCTGCCCACTCTTAAAATACAGAATTGATAATTAATCTATTCAAGAAAAGTTTGGAGTGTTAAGGTCGGATTCATCTATAGATTTATAATGTTTTTATAGTGATATGATTTAAATCAACTACATTTCACAATTTAAACTATCGGTACTTCAAGACAGTAGAGGTTTAGTTAGTCCTTGGGATTTCTGCGTAGGAAACAAGCTCTATTTTCTTTTTCTCTATAATTAAATCGTACTTAAGTGTATACAGAACTGCATCTAAACTAAACTTATCATTAATTATCGCAGTTGCATTATTAGAACCATGCAAGCAAATCTATAAATTTTCCAATGTACCTTCGCATACTGATACAAATGAATGCCTTTTTTAATTATTTTTTCTGTGGCCCAACACTTTTATTATGAAACTAATGAACATTCTAGGTTAATATATTAACTAATAACGATATGAATAGGACTCTTATAAACCTTCATTCGCGAACCTCCAATTATGTGCTTTTAGTAATGCATAAACAGTGTCCAAAACTGGAGTATCAATACCATTTTTTCTAGCAATTCTAACAGGATTACCCAAAATCACTTCAATTTCCATCTGCTTACCCGATTTAATATCATAATACATACTTGAAGCAATGGAACCGATTGATTTCACAACCTCCAATCTTTCTTCAACATATCCTTCCTCAAATTTGTAACCTTCAGACCTAGCAACCTCAACTGTCTCATCCATTACTTTTTTAATTGTATTACCCATTTCAGGCAAAGAGGAGAAAATAGGACCGGTTTCTAACATGCTCAGCGCTGTTCCACTATTTAATCCTGCATTCCAAACAACTTTCTCCCATCTAGTTTTATGAATATTATCTACCCATTCATGCTCAGTTCCAGATTTATTTAAAAGATTTTCAAACTCTTTGATTCCCTTTTCCAATTTATCATATGGTCCATAAAATGTTCTTACAGGTTTATCTTGACAAGCAACGTTTGATTCTTTCATTCCAACACCAACATAAGTAACACAGGTAATAATTGTATTATCTGGGAAAGCAATTCTTAATGGTTCTTCAATTCCAATTCCATTTTGAATTAAAACAATTGTAGTAGTTTTAGAAACAGCTTTTTTTATTTGAGATGGTAATAGTTCAGGTTCTAATGCTTTTGTTGTACATACAACGAAATCAAACTCTTCATTAATATCTTCTGTGGTTGGATAAACTTTGTATGGCCGGATTGTTGTGGGGTTATGTTGAGTAGATTGTAGAACCATTCCTTCAGTCTTGACTATGCTATAATTACTCCTGGCTACTACACTTATTTGAGCCCCAGCCTTTTGGAATGTATGAGCGTAAACTGTGCCTACACCTCCTAAACCAAAAACCAATACTTTTGAAATATTCTCGTTTGTCATTATTAAGTATACTATAGTATTGATACCTTTATTGTTAGTGAACAGATTATTTTAGTAAAAATTAATGGTATTGTACACTTTTGATGTTTTGTATTTTGTACACACATCCAGTTTTTGTGGGGGGTATTAGGTGTGGGGGGCTCACCTCCTCTCTACAATGATGCAGCCAGTTGAGTAGAATCTGGCAAGTTGTATTATACTGCGTCGGTTATAAATATTCATAAAACCATAATAATAATAAGATGATGATACCTCACAAATCAGTATAAATATATTTTTTATAATTAGTTGTAACCCTGGATATATTTATTATATACTTTTCGAACATAAAAATACTTTAAAACTAATATATCATACCTTATAATAGTTTAGCAAAAATCGCGTATATTATTAGATGCTGTGAACGCTACATTACTATGATATAAGACTATGGCCAAGAATAACATCATGTACACAAAGTACCTGCATGCTATCATGATTAAAAACTCTAGTTATAGTATTCCTGAAGGATGAAGATGTCAATGCCAGTCTCATTAAATTCTTCTGGGCAAGGTGGCTTTGCTCTTTCGGATGGGGTGATGCTTGGAAACACGTTTAAAGTGTACCTGATCAGCCACATTTCTCGGGTACCAGGCCCTATTGTTTGCTTGCTTACCGGATCGATATATGTATACCCGCATCGCCGTTATTTGCTTCTCGTATTTATGCTATGCCAAAATTTGGGTTGAGATTTAGCAGTCTTATTGAACAATAGACTCATGTTTTCAAACTAATAAGTAACATCCATCTAATTAAATTATACGAATTATAATCTATTAGAAACTTTAGATTTGGGTATGCAGATATGAGCAAAGTGTAAGAGGTCATTCGAACTGGATTCTTAAATTTTCCATTCACATGTCCATTTGAATATATATCCTACAAAAAAGACATTGAATGCACTTCCTTAATTAGATATTACAACAATATAGAAATCAAAAATTATCATACGCAAGTTATAGAACACGTGCATAATCTACAGAACAGGAAATCAATTGTTAACAACTGATGCAAAAACTAACTTTTATTAACAAAATCTGTGAAAAACTTTAAATTAATTACCATGAAAAGCTTTCTTCAAAGTAATCAATACGATGAGTACAAATATCATATTTCAAACAATCAGTGACTGCTTTTCTTGCTTCATCATTCATTGCACCTGGGCCACAAGACATTACTGCAAAAGTACCATTAGATTCTTTAGCGGTATGCTTAATATATTGAGTAACCATACCTCGCTCAACATTAATAACTTTAAAATTGTCCCCATATCTATAATCATCAAAACTAACAACTTTTTCGTTACTAATATTTTTTTTCTCTTGATATCCGTCACTATCAGTAATGCTATCTCCAGTGCTACTAGCACTCTCCGACTCAGTCTCTGAAGCAATTGGTTCATTCTTTTTACCTCTAACCCAAATTAAAACCTCAAATCTAGAATCAGTAGTTAAATATTTTAGATGGTCTCCAAACCATTTTAAAATATTCAAATCTTGTACAATCCAAACAAATTTATACCGAGCATCCTTATCTTTACCAACAAAGGTTTGTGCATAAGTAAAAGTTCCCGTAATCCCTATCCCACCAGCTAAAAATACAACAGTATCGAAATTTTTAACCGGATGACTACACCCATATGGACCATCAATTCCAACGTAAATCTTTTGACCATTTTTTGGTACTAAATCCATACTAATACCTTTTCTTACTTTAGCAAAAATTTGTAACTTTGTTGGTTCATCAGGTTTATGAATAATAGTAAAAGGATGACTTTGAAAAAACTTCCAACCTGGGAAATGAATAAACAAAAAGCAACCAGGATAGAATTTCCATCGATTTGAGTACTCAATATCTAGTTGAATAGTATCATTTTGATGGATTTTTATCAATGCTGTTGATTTACCTGACCAAATAACTCTAAAAATTCGTAATAATCTATCACCACCCCATAACCCTGCTGTAACATAAGTAGCAATAATATATCCACTGAAAACAAATGGTTTAACATGCCACATTGCACCAGCTAAAAATGCAACAGCCATACCAATGTGAATAGCCATGAATAACTCATAATGCAATGATCTAACATAATGCATACCTTGAATTAAAATAATTAACCCACCAAGAAATCCTACATTACCCCAAATGTACCAGCCTTCTGTCCATGACATTGACAATCTACCTCTCCTAACATATAAAATAGTAAATAATAACCCGTGAACACATAGGTTTGCCACAATCAATCTTCCAATCCATCTATGTAATGTATTAAAAGCATCTAATGGCTTCCCAGTTAACCATAGGAAAAAATTGTTTCTGCCGCCAAATAGCCATAAGACTGGCATCAAATAAAATGTGAAAATACCAGACCTCAAAGCACAACCTTTCATAACTAATGTACTATGAGATTGACTACCATGACCATGACCATAACCACCGCCCACCTGAGGTGCTTCACCATACCCAACACTTAGGAAAATAATATTTTCAATAACTAATAATGCAACTAAAATAGATTGACTTCTAACTGGGATGTTTAATGTGAAACTTCCCCACCGAACTTGTTGTGAATGATGTAGCTTAAAAGTTGGCATTAATAATTGTCGTTGAATTGTTCTAGTATACTTATTATCAAAATTTCGAACAATATTCCAACAAGCTTTATAGCAGAAATGTGTAATTGACCAGAAAAACATCCAAAATCCAATTGTACCTAATAAAACAGCTGAAAATACTCTGTGATAGTAGCTTGATGGACTCTCTGGACCTCCATGACCATGACCATGGCCACCACCACCATTAGATCCTGTTTTATTACCATGATTTGATTCAGTTTGATTACCATGAGTTGGTTTAGTACCATTTGAAGATCTATGGGTTGAATTTCTCTGTTTATACTGGTAATCATCCCTTTTAACATTTTGTAGTCTCTCTCCTGCAGCAAATCCCATTCTGTTAGTATCAAGATGTACACCATTATTATCTTCACATTTCGAAATAATTTCATGCATTAACTTAGTTGAACCCGTATTAATCCTTTGGTTAGAACTGTTGACACACTTTAACATCAAGTCTATAAACTTTTGATCGCATTCTTGGATATTCTGGCTTTTTAAATCCTTCCAGCATGACATGACATTAATACTCTCAGAAGTGACCTGAGCTATTGATAGCCCTAGCAGAGATATATGTGATAAATTTCTTAATTTCATTACGCTTCAGCCAATTGTTGGAGTTATGCAGATAAACATATAAAAAAGAACATAATTCAATTGAGGGATATAGCTTAGTTTATATATTACCAAAACTACTCTAGAAAATTTAAGGTAACGCACTTTTTTATAGGCTATAAGAGGAATTTATGGTCATGGTTGATACTGGTAAGATTTTCAATTGGTTAAATTATCAATTTTCATCAAATTCAATAGACTTGTGAAAGGGTTTCAGGTATAGATGGATTAGATAATTTTTTCGATCAGATAAGATCAAATTGATGAACCAGCATTATTATATTGTAGCTTTTCTGTCTGCTGTCTTTGCCAAGAATAAATAAGTAGCATAAACTATAATTGAAGCATTTATATATATTCAAAAATTTCTTTTTTAAAGTAATCAAGGATACTTTGTTTCGGCTAGTTTAGTTATCGGATCGAGAGAAGCCTATCCACATATACTATTCTTACAGAATGCAATTGAAAAATTGAAGTTTTGGGATACATAACGTTCTAGTGATGTTTCGACCCTTAAATCTTTATGTTCATTAATACGTGTGGCCAATTGACTTAAAAAAACACTGAATGGATGATGGCTCGAAATCTGATGCTAGGCTATGCTTTCGAAGATAATGAGTTATAGTTGTTTATCGGTTTATAGCTCGTGAAAGGAGTGCTTTCGAAATAAATGAGCTAATATTATAGTACATCTTCCTATGACATTACTTTGTAAAATACTTGAGCAAGTCTTGTTATATTGAAAAACAAACTACAATTGGTTTAAAGGAATCATGCCGTGTACCTACCGTGCCCACAACTAGTAAAAAGCAACAATTTCAAATGGACTAATGTCCCTAATTTGATTAACAGTTTAAGCAACCTAATTTTTTTATATTTATTTTGATTCAAATCTCATTATTATTATAAATCATACTAGAGCTCTAATAAGTTCTATTGCAAAAGGCTTAAACCTTTCATGAGTTCCTGCAGGTATCAAAAAGAAAGCAAGAAGAATTTTAAATAAGTTTAGATTATCTAGATAACTTTTGTATTTTCATCTAGCATCCTTAATCTGATTCATCCAAGAATAATTGACCGCTCTATACCAGTATACGTTAGCATCATACAGTAGGGCTGAATACTATAACAGGGGGCGAGGGTTACCATGGCGTGACATATATGTGCCTTTATAAATGTATCGTGAATCTGAAATTTGCAGAGCTAGGACTACTTAAAAAGGCTTGTGTGAAGGTACTCTTAACGCAAATTGTAATGATTCACACTTTGAAAGAAGTAAATAGATTATGCTTTGAAATTTGATTCCGAGATTTTCCTTCTTTAAAGTTCTACTCTGCAGAATGAACAATTATAATATATAGTACCAAAGTCTAAATAGAGCTGAAACTTCAGTTGATTGATAATCACCTAAAAATATTTATTAACTTAGCTAAGTAAGAGTTCTACAATAAAATTGTAACTTATTTCACGGGCTATTTTTGAACAAATATATCTTCTATTCGTATACAATACAAGATTCGGCTGAATACTTAAAATTTACAATTGTGATGAGATCGCGATTGATTCATCAACGTTTTATAGATATCTCAATGGTGATGATCAAAACGTTCGCCCATTTGAAAATCTCAGCATGCCAACTATTTTACCATATATTAAAATGTCAAGCTGAGCACTATAGTGCTCATCAGCATTGCAATATTTTCATCATCCTCACAACCTTACCAATGGTAATTCAAATTGTTTACAGGGTAGGCCAGTCACAGAATTGTACTCGAGATCATCTTGCCGATCAAATGCTAATGAAAGTTTTTCAAAACATTTCAATATAATGTTTCATAACTAACCCTTGCGCACGCGGTTATCAGATTGATCTTAACAAGCCTGATATAAGTCACAAAATCATCATAGCCACCTTCATTTTTACTTAGATTTCAGCAGAGCCAAAATGTAACAGCAAAATCAATCTGATAATATGTGTATGATATAACATTACAGGTTAAGTTTAAAAGATGATAACTGCAGCAAGAAGTTTTAGCTTCTGTGAAACTGGATAAAAAAAGATTTTGACAAGTCTTGGTAATATTCTAGCTAAGCAAAATTCAGGTACAAAATGGGTTTGAATGATATTAGGCACTTAATATTGTGCCTAATATTTGATACATGTGAATCTGACTATCTCATTGACTGAAAGAATGTCAGCGTATAAGTAACATTTTTATGGATATATAATTGAAAGAATACCCTGAACTGCGAATATATCAGGGGTTTAGATAGCTGCTGAAATTCAGGCTATCATGATGTTATTATGAATTTAATAAAATACTTTAAATAACGTAAGAAGCTAGAAATAGTTCGATACCTAATTAACTATAGTATACTTTCGGACAGAAATTTACCAACTATTGCTTGCAGTAATCAGATTTCATAATTAGCTATGAGTGTATAGTTGTACTTTTAATAATAATCAATTCATCTAATGAACCCTTTCAATCAGCAAAATTTAGCCCAGTTTCGATGCCAAGAAAATTCAGGATAGTAGCCTTCTACACCAACCACACCTATTGGAAACCATTTAAATTTTCAACCGCATACCCGAATTCGTACTCAGATTTGACTAACAAAAGTCTAGACCAACCTAGTTGTAAGAAAGTGCAGTTCCAAAAAACCTATGCTATAATGTATGGCATAATGACCATCAGGAAGCAAGGGCTAGGAACAAATTGCTAATGGTATTGCCTAAATTAAAGCCAAGTTTTATAATAGTGTTGCCAATCAGGGAAAAGAACCCTAAGATATTTTTAATAGGTCCTACATCCGTAGGATGCATGAGACACATGCCACCTTTTGAAATTTACAGGATCTGAAAACTTGCCATGTAACTGTATGTAAAAAAAGTTGGCATGTAGGAGAGGAAATTCTACGTTTTGATCCCAATGGACTAAATAAAGATTAAATTAGCCACTAGAAAAATTGAATAGCTAAAATGCAGCTTGTTTTTAAGTGCATTTTGTAATAGAACTCATAGCTGGAACTAGGATCGATGACCCCGTCAAGATCGATCAAGCCATTGAACCATGAACCCGTGCATTATGGACTAACAGTGAGCGACATCTAACCACTGGTACTGACGATATAACGGGTAGATATCGATTAATTGATGGTTTTAAATTCCGATAGACTATCAGTTGCTAGAATATCAATCAAACGGTACATGATATGGTACAATATATAATATGGATATACAGCAAAATACATAGATCCATCCTCTATCGGGTGGATAGGAGAAAATCTGAAGTTTATATATACTATAGGATGCGATCTGAACTCTTTGGGATAAAGCAAGGAATATCCCATTTATCGCGGGACAAACCTATATGTGGATATAGCTAGAGAGAGGCAACTGCAGCTCCATGGACGGTTGGTTGATATTCGTGATACAATGGATTGCAGATCTGCCTGTGATTTTCCACAAAAATATTGTGCTCCTACATGTAGTAGGTGAATACAAATATAGATCGAGATGATTATAACGTTGCGATAATCTTGTAACGTTCTACTACCCTGGTACCAAAGTATCAATAGTTCTTGGTGTATTAAACAAACGATGTAGATCTCGATCCTACAAATGCCGCTGAAAGTCGGCAAAGTCCTTACAATTAAGTTGTTAAGTAAGTATTTGAAATTCAGGTATACATCGATCTGATGTATGTTATAATTATAAAAAGGTTTTAAATTAAGAGTCCCATGAACCTCTAAATTATCATACTTCATTGCAACTCTAATCAATCCAGATTTAACTCGATAGATATTCACTATGGCTTAGGCCAGGTGTAACGTTTTCTGAGACGTTTAGTACTGCTAAAAACCACCCATGTAAATTTCTAACCAGAGCAAAAAATTTTGAATAGGGTTTGTTCTAAAGTAATTTATTATTGGAGATAATCATCAATAATTCATCTATATGTATATGATAATTAATTAATATCCCAATGGAACAAAAAAATAAGCCTTCCAATTTCCAACTCAAGTACATTGAAGTGCTGACTTGATCGGTCGATTGGATCAATTAATTACATATAATTAAAGTTAACTATTATTTTGGCCTGAAATATTAGGCATCACCACCATTCAATTTTTTATGTAGATGCACTATATAGTAAGCTTAGGACCCGAGTTATAAATTCATATATATTCGTGTTAAAGTGTTACGACTTCTGTCGGTTCTTTGAAAAGCATAACAACTACTAGCATCATCCGATATCAAAGTACCAAATAAGCTGTACACTTTTACAAGGATTTAAGAAGGAAGATGATATGCATCATGTAAGCGGTACTATTATAACATAATTTTGCGCCCATATCAGATAAAAATTTTATCTGATCAGATTATGGAATAAAAGTTAGCTTTGTTTCTTACCAGGTACGTATACAGAACGTTTAAATTTGAGGATTCATATGTATATATGAATACCTCATAAAATATCATGCATGCGTGCATCCATGGATGGATGGCCATGGATTTTGAATCCGTTATCCCTAAAATTATAATTAGAATACTGTAGAACTTGAGACCTGCAGGTATCGTCCATTATAATTATAACGATATCCGGATGACAAATTTCAAAGATGTAAATTTAAAAATATCTCTATATATCCTTAAATTTATAACAAATATATTTTTTTGCTTCAAATCCGAAATTAACGGCATTATCATCATAATAATACTAGATCAAGCAGTGATGACGAAAAGAGCATATCGTATAGTTCGTTTACCCTAATTCTGATTGATGCTTCAATTCTATATACTAATTGTTACAACCTCGGTTAAGAACAATAATATAGATATCTACTTTTTGGGGCTTTATTCTAACCTACTTATATCGATCTTTTATATAAATCCTAAAACCTTACAACATTTCATGTCAATCTAAACTATTTACAATTAGAGCGTTTATTGAATAATCAGATGGACCAATTTAGGCACCCCTTCTTAAAGTGCAGATATGATATGATGGATGAACCCTTTAAGAAAAAACAATGTCTATAGCTTGAAAATTATTAACGCTTAAATTTATAGTCTATCCAATTAAATTGAACGCGCCAATTAATGCAGTAAAAGTCTACTAACACGGCGAAAGACTTTGGGCTCTCTATAGATATATATTAAGCTTTAAAATCAGATTCTTTATGTCTTAGTTTCTTTTTCTAAGTCATAGAATTAGAGATGGCTGGAAATTTAAGTAAAAGATTATCTGATTGATCAATCAAATTAAAAGAGATCAATAGTTATAAGACTATGCATGGCCATATCTAATCGATCCTGCTTTGGATTCAACTTTAACTGTTTCTTTTAATGATTATATAGATTATAATTACATTTTTCGGTCACTCTTTGAAGATTAGGCTACTCTTCAATTAGATATTGATTTTCAAACTAACAAGTGGTATCTGTTGAATCGATCGGTCGACTTGACTTATTTATAAACAGTAGAATATTAAAGTGTATACACCATAAGCTAGCTCACACTAGCTCTATAGCCTTGAAAAAAATAGCACATAGGATGATTAGTAGAAGATAATTAATTATAATTACTTAAGCTTTTAGAAGTGGATCATGAAGCTGGCAAGAATATATATATATATACCAGCGAAATATATAAAATTTATCATAAATGATCAAGCCTATATATACCACTTTTAATGCTGATGAATTGAGTAGCAACTGAAACATTTTTTAACTAAGGTTGTAATTAACAGCATTTTAAAAACTATATACATGTACTAAAAAAAGAAAATTTCGAATGAACTAATCATATTAAATACAAAAAAAATAAACAAAAAATTTCTAAAAATTACAAAAAAACAATAAATAACTACTCTTCAATTCTTCTCATAACCAAATCCGTCCATGGGTTTCGTGAAGGTGAAGATCCAATAACATTTACCAAACAATCAATCCATCGTTGTTTAATGTCAGCATTATCAGCATAAAAATCAATGATTTCATTATTTTTAAATCTTATTCTGAATGCTTCATTAACAAACATGAATCCTTCTTCCTGTTGAGCAAAAGCAGATTTTCTTCTATTTTTTCCAACTTGAACCGTTGGTTGAGTTAATTGACCTTTATCATCAATAATTCTAACAGCTTTTGATAAATTGATTGTTGCTCTTGGTTTACCAGATGATTCACTATAAGCAGTTAACATCGCACCTTCTAATTTAAATACTCTTCTTCTCCAATATTTACAATCACCACCTAATTGTGATAAACTACCTTCCATTAACATTGGTTCATGTTTTCTTGCTTCCCTTAATTCTTCTAATGCTTCTTTAATAGATTTGGGTAATTCTTCATTTTTACTTGCTCTTGGTACATACATCATTTGAACTTGCATTTTCCCAATTTTATATGGTTGTCTTTTAACTTTTGAATTTGATGATGTCTTTGCCCATTCATTAAAACATGGGATTTCAAAAGTAGCTGGCCGGCCATACACTTCCTTTTGATATTGACTAAATGCTACATATGATCGACCAAAAGATCCATCATTTGCAACTATACTATCCCATGAATCTTTTTTTGGTGCTTGTGGTTGTTCAGTTATGATTGATGGTGCAGGTTTTAACTGTGGAGGTGGAGGTGGAGGTGGTACATGCTTCTTTTTTGATGAAAAGAATTTAGCTAATCCACGTCTTTCTCTTTCAATTGTTGGTGCAGGTGATGCCATTGGTTGTAATCTTGGTGGCTGTAGTGGTCTATTAATAACTGGTGGTTGTTTTGGTTTTGGATATTTAGTTTTAACAGTTAAAATAAACTCCAGTTCATCAGCAACTGTTAATTCAAATTCTTGATCTAATAGAGCAATTTTTGTCAATGGCTTATACTGAGTTGTAATACAATGAATACCATTATCTAATGTTAAACTGAATTTAGCATTTTTATTTTCAACATTTGGTAAATCAATATCTTTAATTGATACTACTCTAACAAATAATCGACCTTTATCAGTTGGTGGCATGTCATTAACTTTTTGTTTTTGCTGTTCAAGTTCTTGTTCCGTTTCTTCCTGAATAGACTCTGGGATATCTTGAGGATTAGATTCAATTCTTTTAACAGGACCAGATACTTTACGTTGTCTTGGATCCTCTCGTTGTTCAGTTGCAATAACAATACTATCATTTTCTCTTAATGTATATCCTCTTCTTTGCGAACCTAGTAATTTATTAAATTCTTCGTCCAAATCACCAAAAATTGAACCATTATCAGTAACTTCATAATCTGATAATTGTAACATTGGTACAGGAACTCTATTAATTTCTTGTAGAATATGTTGATTTTTATCATCTTGTACTTTTTTACCACTTGATCTTCTTGAACTCGAAATTCTTCTAACATCCATTGGTGTCAAACTTGGTCGAGTTTTTAATCTTGAACCTGAAGCTCTAATTGTTGCATTATTTGGCTCTTCATCTTCTTGTTCATCTTCTTCATCACTTAATTCTTTTTCTTCCAATTCTCTCAAATTATCTAATTCCCCATTTGAATAATTATTTGGATCAAAAGTATGTCTTCTTGGATCATCAAATTGATTAAAACTTTCACCGCTTGGATCAAAAGTATGTCTTCTAGTATCTTGATATGAATCATCATAAGTATTTACTGGATAAATATCTGGCATCAAAGATGGTTCTCTTAATGAAAAATCATTAGTATGATCAAATGATGTGAATTGTGAAGAAAAATCAAACTGATCATTATAAATAGTATCATCAGGTTCTGCTTTAACTGGACTATCAATACTGTCAGTATTTGGACTATGACTATATTGTAAACTTGGAACTGGTGATTCATACTCTTGTTTAATCTCTTTTGGTGGAGTTGGTGGTTTATTGTATAGATCTACAGGATGAGTTGGTTCATCTTTAATAACAGCGTCCTGAAATTGATCATCAATTGGCTCTTGTTTAATCTTGATATTATTATTCGAAATTGGTGAAGGTGGTTTTTCAAATTGATGTGCTGAAGGTGATAACGGGGACTTAGGTGATGAAATGCTATTTGATGATTGATGTGGTACTTCTGGTACTGGTATTGATGGCGGAGTAACACGCCGTGATTGTTTAGTATTGTTAGTATTGTTAGTATGCAAAGATGGTGGAGGAACTGGTGGGTCAGGTGCAGGTGATGGAGTAGCATGTCGATGACCTCTATATGGTGTGTTATTTTCAGATTCCCAGTATAAATAAGGATCGATTTTTCTTCTTTCTGGTCTATGAATAACAGTACCTGATCTTTCTAAATCTTCTGCATCGTTAGTTAATGGCACATCTTGATTGAAATCTAAATCACCAATATCTAATTTATCCAATTGTTGTTGTAATTCATAGTCTTCATTATCATTGTTATCTTGGGTATATAAATCTTGAGGTTCTTGTTTAATTGTAACTTGATCATAATGTTCATCAATTGGTTCTTGTTTAATGGGGACTTGTTCTTGTAGTACTTGTGGTGATACAGGTTGTTGTGGTTCTTGTAGTACTTTTGGTGATACAGGTTGTTGTGGTTCTTGTGGTGATGCAGTTTCAGCTTGGTTTGCCAATTCAGATAAATTAGGGAATGTCTCACGTTCAGTAGTTGAATGAGAATGTGAATTTGACATTTCTGAATCAGTTTGCCATTCAGATTCAAAACTTGAATCATTTAGCTCATTACCAGTGTTATTATAAACAGGTTTAGTTGAATGATCTTCAAAATCAAAATCACCAATACTATTGGAACTTTCAACTCTTTGGGGTGGTTCGATGGTATCTTGAGAATGAATTGACTGATTATCTGGTGAGTTGATATTTGAAAATTCATTATTCTCATTATTTGAAAATTCATTATTTTCATTATTTGAAAATTCATTGTTCTCAATATTTGAAGATTCATTATTCTCATTATTTGGAAATTCATCATTCTCGTTGTTTGAAAATTCAGAATATTCAGATGATCCTTTTGAATACTGTGATTCGACAGATTCACCAGAAACGTTTCGATTATTATCTTGTAAATTCGCACTTTCATTATTCATGAATGACCCATTAGTTTCATCAAAATCAAAATCCATATTATTCAAATCTAAACTAGATTTCAAATTAATTTGAGATTCTTCAGATTCATATTCACTTTCAAAAGAATCAGCATGTTCTTCTTCTAATGGTTCTTGATTAAAAGAATTTTCAGGACTTTGTTCGATCTCTGGTTTTGAATTCTTTTCCAATACAGCATCTAAACTTTTTCTTCTCTCAGCCATTGATAATTCTGGTTTTTCGAACTCTTGTGTGTTATCAGTAATGTATTGTGTTTCAACTTTTCTTTCTTCTTCCAACATTGAATCTTCTCTTTTCATATCTTCAGCACTATAATCTGTGGAATCTTCAATATCATAATCTGAAAATTCATCTTTTGGTGATTGTTGTACTGGTAATGTTGGTAATGGTCGACTTGGAACTCTTGTGCCTGATTTAAATTCATTTGGATCAATAATTGGTACATTGATATCTTCCAAATCTTCATCTTCTTCATCCTCATCTTCATCAAAATCATCAAAATCGTGTGATTCATGTGATGATTCATTTGATGTACTCATATCAGGAGTTATACTTTCATATTGAATAACTTGTGCAGAATTATTAAATGTAACCATTTTCTTTAATTTTGATGGTGTGTTGTTATTACTATCTGCACTAAATTGTCGTGGGCCTTGCAGTCTACTTAATGATCCATTTCTAATCACATTTGATGCATTTATTGTATTTTTTTCTTCACCACTTGGACTTCTATCTACTTTAACGAAAAAGTTATTCTCAAAAGCTTTGGAACTTTTATTTGATGGACTTGATCTTATTGGACTATTCTTTGGTGAATTCATGGTTGGGGTTGGTGGTGTACTAGTATTGTTCTTTTCTAAATCTGACCAAAACGACCTCATACTTGATGTCTTTTTAGCAATTGTCGCGTCAATTTGATCTTTCTTTATACTTATATCTATAATTTGTTAGTCTCTTTTGTGTTTAAATATACTTACTCCTTGTTCCTGTTGATGTATTACTTTCACTACTGGTATCTTGCAATTTGTTGATTCGCAAGGGGCGAACTTCATGGCTACCGTCCGGGAACGGCATTGTATTTATTTAATTTTGTAGTTTAATATATATTCAAGGTCGTGGTTTTTAGTGAATGTAAATCGAAGATTCAAAATCGATCTTGTTTTTCTTCTCAACCCTCTGTTTATGCGATAATACTTGTTCTCAAAAAAAAAAAAAAAGATAATAGTTCGGGGATTAATTGAAAATAAAAATAAAAATAAATAGAAAAGAAAGAAGTTTTTTTTGTTATGATGGATTGTTTTTTTGGTGTTAAATGGGGCTATAACTATAACGCTCGAGAAATTCAGGGTGAGATTTTTCGAGATCTTCCAAGCATAAATTCAAGCTGTGCGTAGATGCTTTTGAAACTTAAAAATTTTAGTTTGTGGACGCGCAAAGAAAAAAAACATTTTTTTTGTTTTGTTTTTATTTTTTGGGGAGATTTAAGCCGTGTTAACTAAGTTACCACAGCAACGGTAAGCATTTAATTATAGAAACTGGATGCTTTGAAATTACTGAACGAACAAACCCCATGAACTCGAATGGTTGATAGAGCTACGAATTGAGATATTCGGTATTGTTGCAAAATAAACAATAAACAAATGTTCTATGCACTATCTCGGCATGTTTTGCTGTAGTCATCACCTGAATAGTTTGACTTGTTTTTTTTTTTTTTTTTTAAATGTGGCGGTCTTGAGTCCGTATACCATATAATATTATCTTGATGCAATTTGAATTACATATGTATAATCAATTTTATGATCACAGAATAACATGCCGTTATGGATAACTGTAACTTTAACCCACAAATATATATTTATAAATTCCAAAGTTTTGGTAGCTAAATCACTTTTCAAGACAAAATGCCGGTAAAATGTTAAAGCTTAATTTCTGTCGATTTGAAATAAAGAATGAAATGGGATGAGACATCGTTAAGATTATGATATTTAAATTAATATAGAGGATAAAAGGTCTATGTTGGTAAATTGAGACGAGTCAAGGTTTTTAGTGAAGATTTTAAAGAGTTTCAATTCAGGTTCTATTTAAAGCCAGTTCAATCATTGACGTTCTGGTTTAAAAAATAAATAAACGGTATCAAACATTGTTAGTATTGCTGTTATTGCTGTTTAGGATGTTTTTGTTAATTTCTCGTACTTTTGAAACTTCCCTCAGTGATAACATCCAGAAAAAAGTTCTGCGGGTGCCAAGTTTTAAGGATTTTCAATTGACACAGAATATCCGGATGGCAAATAATCAAAATAACAGAATAATTTACTATTTTTGCACTTAAATTGTTGTATGCATTTAGCTTTTTGGGCGAATAGATGATCTTGCATCAATATGGTTAGCAAACTACATGTGCACTGTATTATTTAAACTCAATTGTTGATTCAAGGATCCGGATGATAGAATGTTTATGGGCCCCCGGGCAAAATATGTGTGAATAAAACTGCGCAGGTTGACAAGATATCACAGTTAATGTTCAGTCTCACGATCGATAAATAGTCTAATATTATATGCTGTATACCTTTAAACTATGTATAGGAGCTTGAACACTCGGCATTAGACATATATAGAGCTATAGTCATGATTGCAAATAAAAAACGTTAATATAAGAGGGATGTACCAAATTGAAGGGTACTCATTATCAATGCAATAGCCCTCGTGTCTAATTTAATTATAACCAGTCTTTTTTTATTAAACCCCTATGGGGCTGAACATTTCAATTAAAATAACGATAGAAGGACTGTTAATAAACGCGTCTTTACTCCTGCTTTTACGCATCCTGTTGACGTTGATAGAAGCATTATAACTATGGCTATAGTAAAGAAGGATATTTGACTCATGCATCGTGGTGTGCGTGCGCTTTAAAAAAAATTTCTTAGGGGGTGAGTGAAAACATTTATTTTTACACATGATTTTGAGTTTGAATAGAACTTTGTCATGTTTTGAAGAAGGGATCAAAGTCAAATTATTAAATTTTTACCATAATATTGAAAAGTTCAACCATGATAAACTATAGATGACTTGGATATGAATGTCAGGTTTATTTGTTGTTAAATAAAGCATTTAATATTGGTCTGTTATACTTATGTAGGGTGAACGAAATTGAAATATCCTATATATATATATATATATAATCTATGAAAATATACAGATTGTAAGTAAAATAAAGTTTGGAACATTTTAAAAAGTTTACTTTGATAAGGATACACTTGAATTGATCATGAAGGTCAATCGTCTTTCGGCTCGCGAGTAAAATTGAGCTTAACTTATAACTAAACTTTATAGTCTAGTGAATTAAACTTTATCATTTCATAAATGAAGATTACAATTGTCAACATGCAGTAAAAGCAAGCTAATAATTACAAACTTTTGCGCATATAATTCATGAATTTACAATAATAATGAGACTTTTTAATGATAATATTATTATAATGGGAATTGATTTGTTTTAAAGTTCCAATATTATAAGGATAGAATGGCCATTCATTGCTATTAATTGTATCGAAATTGTGGAATTTAATGCATGTATTAGAAAAGAATTTTAGCGAAAAAAACAATGTCTTTGAAATCGCGAACCTTCCTTTCTCCTGAGACCAGATTGTTATTTCAAGTGGGCTAATTTATTAATAGCATTAAGAAATTTATAACTTACTCAGTATACTATAGTATAATTAAAAATTTCATCAGCTTAAGATTCCTGGTAATTACAATTAAGCTGAACAGAATTCTATATATAGAGTTTTCAGGTGATTATTGCTGGTCGTTCCTGTTTAATTATTAATTTAGTGTAAAAACTATCGGAATAATGATTTTTAAAGAATTATAGTTATTATAAAGTATTGTATGTACTGAGTATTGAGTATAATAAAAGTTCAACCTTAAATTTTTATGGTAATAAAAATTATGGTCATGGTTGCAATTTAAAGTATGTATACATATATATATATATATCTAAAAGCTATTTACTATCATTTTGATTTCAACCTCGAGATCAAGTTGGCAGAATATCAATCATAGAATGTATTAATATTCATACTGACCAAAAAAAGAAGTCCATGATTCGAGCATTTAAATGTACAGCAAGTATGCAAAATATTTTAACTATATGTATTGTATACTATAGAGAGCCACAAAATACAAGAGAAAGTCCACTTAAAGAATTATACTAGCTATTCGTCCAAGTTATTTTGGATTCATAATGAACCTGATTCAACAAATCGTGGTCGACTGCAGCGGCATTCACCCTTAATTTGTACGTCCGAAATCGCTATATATATATCAAGAGATGCGTATATGCTTACCAGATAGGCATCAGCAATGAAATGTTTGTATTTAAAATATTAAATTGACTCAAAATTTTGTATTTAATTTTGTTAATATTGTTTAGTAGATGAAAGTTTGTGGTATAAGTATTTGAAGCTTTTCAATGGCTATCTGCTGTTTTTATATCTTGTAACGTTAACAATTGTGCAGTACGATATCATAAATCGTAGACCTATAATTAAGCTAGAGTTATAAATAACATTCAGGCTATGGCATAGCTACTGGAATACTCAGAGTACACAAGGTAGTACCTAATTAACGATAAGAATACAGGAATAATTCGATGCATGCTTTCTCCCAGTAAAGCTCATTTAGATAGACTTCCAGTGGTACTGGATATATACGGATAGTCAGGTTCCAACAACAATGAACAAACTCCAATACGATATTGCAAAGATCGATATATCATCAAATTTTAATCCCTATATGTAGCATCTTACAGTGTAGCTAATGATGCAGTTTAATTATATTGTTCTACACAGTCTGAAATAGGTTCGTCCCAATCAATTTGATTCTTGATTTAATGTGGTACACGTGCGACCAGAGTTTGAGCCACACGATTTTTTATTTCAATTATAATGTATCTATCTTTTTATTAAATTCAAATTAATTAAGTACTACTAAGAAGCCTAGGCACCTGTATTGGCTTTGCGCCTAGTTTAGATTTCTCACATATCTGTCTCAAACTGTTACTGATAATATTAAAATTACATCCATTGATGTTACACTATTGATTGCTATGACTCAGTTATTTAGTTAGTATATTAAACTAGCTTTTAATATACTAACTCAATAGCTTTTAATATACTAACTCAATAACTCGCTTCATATCAAATCTTTTTATTAAATTTAATTAAAACAGGTGCGGACAAAAAGTCAGACACCTGTGTAATATTTTCTTATAATACGTAAAGTCTATATATATACTATATTATAGAATAAATAAAATGCAAATAATGAGTATACTAGAGCCAGGATGCTAGGAGGAAATCGATCGCTCGAGCATTGGTTGCAGTTTATTTCAAACCACCATCTTCAAATCTTGTTGTTGCTAGATATAATAATAAATAATAGTAATTTTTTTTAACTTTTTAACTTTTTAAATTTTCTATTTTTTTTTGAATTTTTGTTTTTAATAATTAATGTAGATCAATATAAATATCCATTAATACCTTGAATCACTCTTAATAAATTCGATCATTGCTTCAACTCCATCTTTTGTATTTAATATAACCTTCTTATCTAGCTCTTTAGAAACCTTTTTTAGCTT
>JAKTSB010000311.1:0-23274 GCA_030579975.1 Blastobotrys buckinghamii (nom. inval.)
ACTTCATAATACTAAAGTACATGGGTTTATGTTCAAATCTCCAAATGCTCCATATAATGCAGTGTATCGAGAATCATTATGTGCTTTACGCAGATCAGCAGAAGATGGTATTAGGCATATTCTAGTCTGCCAGTTCTAAGAGGAGCTTTGGCGAAGTATTACTGAAACTAATTATGAGCTGGCCACCTTTATTCGTTATCCAAAGGCACAAATTTACACATATCCACAATTTTTTGATGTTGTATCTGAGCTTCAAAAAGCATACCGATTTCACATTGAAACTACCAACCCAAGTGATGATATTGATATTATGATTCAATTTTTGCACAAACGGTTACAAAAGCATCGAAGTTTAGCGTACCGTCTATTCTATGAACGTTTTCAAAACGATCGAGTATACTAACTATAGCGGCGCCAGCCTTGACTGACCCTGGTTGAGATTGTTGAGATGCTAATCCTCTAGGGGTTTTTTTCTAAACATTAACTTTCCCTCCTTTCTATTAATGGTTATGATTTGTTATTTTATTTGTTATTATGAAAATATTTTCTTAATTATATAGTATTATTTGTACAGAATATCAACAGAAAATAGTTTTATAGTAGAAAAGATTTTAGTTAATAATAATAAAGAGATAAAAAAAATTAGAAGCGCAGTTTCCTGTTTTTGGTGGGTTTTAGGTATATATTTATCAACTTTTTGAATAAACTGGTTTGAAAATAGTCTAATTTGGATGATTTTACAAACTATTCCGTATTGTATATAGAAGATATTCCAGATGGAGCGACTCGAAGCATAACAATATATATTCGATTTTAGATGTAACATAGGTATATATAGTGAGATAATTTAATAGTAATATTATTATAAGAGACATATTGTATAATTTTGGGTGGCATACATACTATAGCAACAATTGTTATCAATTTTATGCTACTAGGTCAATTGTAACTTTTAGCTATAACTATTGAAAATTCCCCGTTGCAAATGCCTACAAATAATAAATTAATTTGAAATTTAGTCAATGTTTGTTTATATATTATTATTTCGTTCATATATATTAGATTTAACTGATAAATCTGATTTTTTTATTATGACATGCATGTGTAGGGTAGCTCGAACAATCCATAACATCTAAACAGCTAGAGTTTATCAAAGTTATTGAAATGTGCATATATAATAAATGTATGGTTGTCATGAGTATATATTAAATGCTTCAAGTACCATTGCAATATTTATTAATTATCCATCAGATCTTAGACATGTGCCACACGCGGCTCAGATCGATCTATTGTTTGTTATTTCAGGCGCGAATCATTATTTAAGAAAAAGAAAAACGCAGGGGCTAAAATGTCATCCTTGCCCTAGCCATAGGAGCTCATTATCATTAAATAAATTAACAAAAATTAAATCCTTTTATTACTCTTAGCAAATTAGTTAAAAGTTTTAATTAACTTGACTCGCTATTTAGAGGATTGTGACCAAACCGATCTAGCTACAGTGATGTAAAAATAAATTCTGGCACTAGTGTCATGCAAAATTTAATGACGTATGAAAAGCAGCCTGTTATTTATATCATAGATTTAGAATGAACTAAACTGGAGTTAGTCCAGTTTGGTGTAAACGTTAACGAGAAATTTCAAGATTTACGCTTTTATTAGGTACGACATCCAAGCCAGACAAGGATTAGTAGTTTATTGAAAGTGCATATATCCTGGCTTATATTACTTAATAATCCAAATTTAGCTTCTTTTCCCTATAATTATTATTTTGGGTAATTATATATGTGTTGTACAGGTCCCCAAGCTTTTCAACTTTCACTGTAACATTTACACAATCTCCAAATTAAGTATATATACAATACAAAGCATCAACATATATCAAAAAAATCTACAGAAAACAACAGTATAAATAATAAGTTAACTATAGGCAATAATTTACAAAAGCGCTATGAAATCATTATTAATGTTACTAGTACTGATTACCACGCTACTACGCTCAGCTTATGCATCAGACCAAGTAATCACGCCCGAAGAACTAGACGAAGACATTCTAATACCCTGTGTGCTCCAACATAGTCAATGTAGTTATGGAACATTACCAATAATCATCGCACCATCATACGAAACTTTCGCAGTTAAACAGCAAATAGCATCAACTTTAACCAGTATCTCCTATAATGCTACAACTGGATCAAATGTTGTCGCTGCATTGATGCTTTACAATTCTTTAAAATTCCCAATATTTTTCCAAAGAATGGTTACAACTTATTTCAGTGAGCTTGAAACTTCAAATAGTACATTTGATGTCAAATGTAGCGAAATGAGAAATGAGTTTTTACAACAAAGTTGTAATAATGCTACTAAAACTTTTTTCAATTATTCTACAAAAAATATGTTTGCTAATATAATTCCTAAATGCTCAGTTGCTAATAATTTTTTATTTGGAGATTGTTTGAGGCTTATTAATGTATTAAAATGGGATGATCGAATGGTTAAAAATGTTACTGACATTTTTGGTAGATTTTATACTATTGATAATAAATGTTTTTTGAGCTGGGAGCAAGATTTGAATTTCAAAATTCGGGAGGCATATATACCTGCTATGAAAATCCTACTGGAGTGTGCTAGTGAAAATAAGAGTGGGAAAGTGGAGCTGAGGCTGAGCGGCGAAAGAGATATGACTTTTTGTTTAAGTAATCGACCCAATAAATGTAAATAAATGATCACTATTTATCATTTTTAAAAAAGAACAAATATATTGACTGCAGTCTTGGTTATTTACAATTTATGTGGCTAATATAGTTGCTTACTAAACCGAAGTTTAAGTAGTGGTCGTACTATCGCAACTACAAAAAATACACCCATTATCCAGTATTTTGACATAACTTCAAATACTTCTACAAAAACCGATACAACTTTTGATTCATATTTATCATTGTCATCATCTTTTGCTTTATTTTCAATACCTTTTTTGGGTTTTTTTCTGGTGAAAAAAGTCTGTAAATTATCAATACTGCCATATTCAACATGCATCCTTTTACTAGTCGTTTTATTCCCCTGTTGGTCTATAACCACATCATGATACACTTTAGCTTTTGGTGGCTTACCTTCACTTGTAAATCTTAAACCAAATTTGGTACTTACATTTTCATTGGTTACAGTGTAATAACTTAACCCTCTAACAGAATCATATGAGCTTTTAAGTGTTGAAAAAACACCATAACCAGGCATAAACTGTGATGTACTTCTATTGCTATTAGCACTGAGCAAATCATTCAATCCCAAGCTATGTAATATTGAGAACATTTTTTTATTCGAAGCTTTATGATTGATTGTTTGTCTCTGTTAACCTGGTTTATAAGTTTGTCTTTAATTGTATATTAGATATTTGAACTTCGCTGAGGAAACAAAAATTGAACACAATAGTATATTGGATATAATAGGCTTTTTCGGTCTAAAATTTGCCCCTGTAAGATTAGCTATAGTTGGCAGGGGTATGGTATATATCCATCAATATATATATATATATATAATACAATTCATTGAAGAAATTAATGAAGGAACCAAGTTATATATATAAGATGGTTCCCTCCCTTTCTTATTCCTCCTCTTATTCTCCTCACTTCATTCTATCATAACCTAGAGCATTAATCTTGTATAACCTAAGATCAAAAATTTTATTGCTGTGAAGAATTTGGTAATCGGAGCCAAATTAACCAAAAACAGAACAAACAATGGACATTATCTCACCAATTTCAAGAAACCTATTACAATATTCCAATACATCATCGTCAGTCTCCACACGTACTATCCTAGCACAGCGATTAAACTCTTACCATTCTCAAGCATTTTATAACTGGCTTAATCGAACTAAATCTATTGAACAACCATCATTATTGCATCATGTATTGTTTGAATCTTTTGAATCAGCTTACGCTAACCACGCATATAAATCTTTAGTTCTCAACGGATGGGCCCATCAAGTTGGAATTTATATTCATGGTAAAAAAAAATATCCAAATCATATTGCTACTACTACTAGTATTACTAGATTGAAAAGTATGAGATTTAGCGGGTTTTTTGGAAATAATTTGGTGTTTGATATGATTAAGATTACGATTATTTCTCTTGCTGTAAAGTTCAAAATTCATAATGGTTTTGAAAAAGTGAAGGCTGGTGTCTTGAAATTGTTTCAATTTTTGATTTTGAGGTTGTAAAATTTTGCGGTTTGGAAAAATTTTGTTGTGCAAAACAAGCTGTGTCGCGTATATATTTCTTTTTAAATAAGCATAACTTTTTGTGTGTAAATATTGTTTGAATAAATATGCATGGTTATATGTTCAGTTTTTGATTATATTTAATGAGGTATCCTTTTAAAAATATACAAAGTGGTATTCCCCATTGCTGCATATATATAATGCCGGTATACTGTTACATAACATGCAAGTACTCTTGACGTTTGAGGGCTACACCTGCAGTCAGTTAGTACTCGAAAATATGCATAATTTTACACTATAAAGTATCAAGTTTCACGACTAACCTCATACTAGACAATGTCCAAACCAAGAACACAAAGAAGCCATTTAAACTGTATATAAATTGATGGTACTATTCCAAATTTGATCACAACAATGTCCATTCATTTTCAAGCAAGAGCACCACGCGTTATACATCCTTCACAGCATTTAATATATAGTAGATGTTTCCAAAGAACATAAACACGTTTAACGATCTACACAGGCACAATTTCTTGCGATATAAAGTGTTTAACAAAAACTCAATATACAGACAAGGATTTCAGTTACAAGCATCACTCACAAACAACATTAATAAAAATGCAGCTTACCTCAATTGTAATTCAAACTACTGGTTTGATAATTTGTGGAATCGGTTGTTTCGTTCATTTTTGAAAGATAACATTTTTTTCTATTTACTTACCGGGGTTTTCAGCTCGAATGACAAAAAAAAGCTTGTTAATTATGAGGCTGAGGGTGATTTAAGGGATATACAGAGTCAAGAGGATGAGGGAAAGAGGTTTTATAGGTCTAAGATGTTTTATCTGGGGTATAGTCAGTTGTGGGTTTCTAAATATAGTCATGATATTTAAGTGTGGTTTTTGTGGCATTGAATTAATTAAATTTGGGAATCAATACTGTGATATATAGAGAAACGCTATTTCGACAAGGATGGCGGTTTGAACCTTTCCACACTATTATTTACTTCAGTTTAACTAGATTTATTTTAATCTTTTTATTGTATATATTTATATCTCTATTTGCTTCAAAATATATAGATTTGAGTTTTCTTCAATTCCCAACTGATCTTGTACCCGACAACTCTATATAGAATTTTATTATCACAAGTACAAGGCGGAAGAATGCATACTTCAAATACGTGTACTGAACCACCAACATTATCAACAACTGCAAGATCACAAGAAAATCAGTTTCTTAGCTTATTTAAATACCCATTTATCAAGATTCAACAATTTCGAGAACAATACAGTAAAGAAATTTATGAACATGGATATTTAGATGTTATAAAAGAATTAGCAATGCTAAAATTTGAAGAATTGTACTTTGATTACCAAAACAAGCAGCTTTTAAACCGTATGATGGCAGATTTAAGGGAATGGAGGAAACAGGCTATGACCCCAGATTACACAATACATTTTGGAAACGAAATGACATTTGAAGATCAAATTATTTTTTATGAAACATTTTTGGAATTTTTAGAAAGAGATGTTACTGATATTGAACAATATAAGAGCTTGGAATATATTAAATTCCAAATTGATAAATATTTAAAGCGATTGAAGAGTAAATATAATTTTTTAAAAGTTAGAGAATATGTTGATAGTGTTGATGATGACACCGATTATAAACCAATTGATAACTTTTTGAGTGAGTTTGAAAAGTATAGGTTTTACAATGATGATGGTACACCAAAGAAAATGGGGTATGTTAAAGAAGGGGTGTTCAAAGGGGTTAACTATAAAGTTTTGATTGAACAGGTTATAAAATGTAGAGCAGAGGAATTGAGTAAGATTTTGAGTGCACATAATATTGATGAGGTCAAGGGGAATACTGAACTTGAAGTTTCTGTTCCGTACGTTTCGAATGATAGTGCTAGTTTTGGTGATACTAATGGGGATGGTGAAGTCTTTGATCATGAACATAATGAAGGTTTTGAAAGCGGGAATGTGGCTTTATATCCAGAGGGTGATGGTGATAGTTTTACTGGGTTTGATATGTTGATTCGAAATGATTATGATATGGTTTTTAAGCCACATAGTGAATATTGCTTAGATAACCTGATTGACAAGTACTCTAATGTTTTGCCTGAGTCTGCCCATGGTGATTCAGTTTTATTTAACCCTAAAGGTGCGAAAGATGAAAATATTTTATATCCGCATTCAGCTGAGCTAGAAAATAATGAGAAACTTAGTATTACTGAAGAACATGATCACTCCGAAGGAAAAGAAGAAGAAGAAGCTCTACAACAAAGTCAATATGATGATGAGAAGGATGGGTATGACAATGAAAGTTCTTTTGAAGAGCATCCAGAATTATTATATTTTTATTTAGCTAGAACATAGTTTAAAGCTTTGCATATTTAGCCCAAATATATTTTCGAAAAAAAATTTACGTAGCACATGCCGGATAGTGAATCGATGTTTACATTTATTCATGGTTGAAAGATCCATCCTGGATAATTGTCTCAGCCTCATGATTGTAACTGCTTAAACGGCGAGGCGTAAAATCTCACCGGCCAGAAAGCGCACCGATCCGGGTAATTGTATAAGCTTAAGCATTAAAACTCCCAAAAGCTTGTTATTGTAATATATTGCGCCCCGCACTCCTACTATACACAGCGCATGAACAAGCGCTTGAACTATCTATAACTGCTTTCCAAATTATCCCATTTCTTTTACTACTACAACAGTAACACAAAGTGTTTTTTTTTTTGTTAACATTTCATCATTAAAAATATCACAACACATTGATATAAACCATTAGACAATCGCAACGTCTATATACTAATAACAATTCAACATAGCAAGAAATGCCCGGGCCACCACCACCACCGCCGCCTCCTCCTCCACCTCCTGGGTTTGGCGGACCACCGCCACCACCACCTCCTCCACCAGCATTTGGAGATTTAGCATCAAATAAGAAATCCAAATCATCGGGACCACCAGCTGGGGGAGCAGGGGGAGGAGGTAGAGATGCATTATTAGGAGATATTAGAAAAGGAATGAAGTTGAAAAAAGCAGTAACAAATGATCGTAGTGGTCCAAATGTTGGAGGTAAAATTCTGGATGGGAGTGTTAATTCTAAAGGCCCTAGTGGTGGTGCTCCACCGGTACCAGGCTCAGGTGGTTCTGCACCACCAGTTCCAGGCGGTGGAGCGCCTCCAATTCCTACAATTAGTACATCAAATGCTGATAATGACGATGACGATGATAATTCGCAAGCAGCAGCGCCAGCACAAATGTTGGGTGGATTGTTCTCACAAGGTATGCCAAAACTTCGGCATCGAGCTGGGGGGATTAAAACAGGTGCAGATGCTAATGGTTCAACACCTGCAAGTAATAGTATTTCCTCATCACCAGCATTTCCAAGTTCACCTGCACCACCACCACCACCACCATCATCAAATGCACCACCACCACCACCCCCTGCACCTCCATCATTAGCACCTCCAGTACCAGGCTTCAGTGCTCCCACACCTCCATCAAGTGCACCACCTGTTCCACCATCATCTACTTCTCCATCACCATCAATACCTAAACGACCAAATAAAAAGCCACCAACAATTCCATCTAAACCAAAACCAACAATTCCTGCTAGACCAGGTACTAGATCTTCGAGTACATCAAGCCCTGCACCTCCAGCTCCACCACCGCCACCTCCTCCCCCATCTCAAGCACCTCCAATTCCTCAATTAAGACATGTATCATCACCTGTATCATCATCATCTAATAATAACAGCAGCTCACGACCGGTACCACCAAGTGCGCCTCCAATACCCGGTTCTAATACAACTAGAAAAAATTCGTTAGAACCACCAATAAATTCTTCAAGTTATAATAGTGACGCGTCTTCACCGCGGAGATCACCATCACCTTCTGCAGCATCAGCGCGATCCAAATCTACTGTTCCATCAACGTTGGCACCTCCTCCTGCACCTCCAGCACCACCACCACCACCAGCACCTCCAATACCAACTTCTTTAAATTCAGTAAACTCTGGATCTACTGCTGCATCACCACCACCACCACCACCTCCCCCTCCCCCAATGCAATCAAGTTCATCACCTGCACCACCCCCTCCAGCACCACCATCACCAAGAAATCCGCCGCCACCCCCAGCTACACAAGCTCCTCCATCACCACAACCTGCATCTAACCCACCGCCACCTCCTTCACCAGCTCCAAGTGCTCCACCGCCTCCACCACCAGCTACACAACCACCACCACCTCCATCATCATTAGCACCACCACCTCCACCATCTCAACAATCGAAACACAATGGTAACAGATCGCCATCTACATCAAATAAATCAAATATTCGTCAGATTGATGTGTCAGCATATACTATTACCCCATCCAGTGGTCATGCAAGTAATAAAAGTACAGACGGAGCCGGAAATGGTTCGTCTTCTGTTGCGGCTCCAAAAATTACAGTTGATGATTCTAAATGGAAATTTAAAAATAAAGATTCGTTACCAAAACCAAGAAAATTTGAAAATAATGAAAAATTATATCCATCAGGTAGAGGCAGCTCGGTTCCACTAAACTTGACACTCTTTGACTAGAAGAAAAAAAAAGAAAATAGTATCTACAAGTTTTTTTTTTATTTTAAAATTTTTTTTTTTTAATTATGTACAATAATGTATTTTTATTAAAAAAATTAGCATCTTCCATCCCCCCAACCATTTTTCCATCTATACAACCATTCTTTACAATCGAATTCTTTTTTACCTAGTTTAACGTTAACTTGGTTATGAGCTTTACATAACCAATCCCCAAACTCTTCTCTACCACTTAATTTTGGCTCATTCTTTGACATCCATTTGGCAAAATCTTCAGCACAAAACCAGCATGGGTAAATTTTTGAAAATGTACCTAAAAATGTTTTCATTTCTGTTTGTTCTGTAGTACTGGCTTTTTCAGGATATGATGCAGCCATTGTGTGTAAAAAAGTCCATGTAGCTCTACCTAAAGCCATAACATCTGGTGGACATTCCTTTTTGTATCCAGATTCTGTCTTTGGAATTGATGATGTGGCAGCACCTCCTGCTGCTGCTGCACCCATCATTGCTGCCATTGGGTTAGAGTTCGATGATTTACCATCGCCAGACTGTGATTTAGTGGCAGCTTGAAAATCTAGCAAGCTATTACATGACCGACACCTATACTGTTAGTGCTTTTCTTGTATTACTCTGTGTGTGCATACGGTTTTCCATTTTCATCGAGGATCACTCGTTTGCCGTCAATATATGTGACTGATCCTTTCATTGTTGTTGGTATTAATGATTTGTAATAACTGGAAAAAAAAAAAAGTTGGTGATAAAAAATAATCGTATCGGTGATAAAGGTTCAAGCGGGATTTTTATAATTAAGAGTTGGAAGGGGTAACTTATGCAATATAATAGATCTACGATCGATGATACTATAAATAATAAAACTAAATTACAATATTATGAAGTCTATAATATAAATATTTGAAAAATTAATCTAATTCACGAATAAAATTCATAGGAGTTTGAGGTTCAGATGCGGTTTGTTTAAAGAAATCATCAGTCCTTAACGGTCTAACAACAACTTCTTGACCATTATTAATATGTTTACCATTAACAAAATTTTGTTTAATATATTCTCTCATTGCCCCCATTGCAGCATTTCTACAGACTTCTTTAATGTCACTTCCACTCATACCTTGTAGTTTAACTGCAACATAATCAAAATCAAATTCAGGATCTAATTTGGCACCTTTTAACATGATTTCTAAGATTCTTTTTCTTTCAGGTTGTTGTGGTAATGGAACTGCAAAACGTTTTGGCATTCTTCTTCTAATAGCACTATCAATATCATTTGGTCTATTAGTTGCACCCAACACCATGATTCTACCTTCACTTGTTAACCCATCCCATAAAGTCATAAATTCTGCCTTTAACATTGATGTAGTTTCATGATCTGATGATTGTCTTTCTCTTAAAAATGAGTCAATTTCATCAATGAAAATAATACATGGTTGTAATTTAGCAGCTAATGAAAAAATTGCTGCAACTAATTTATTTGATTCACCAAACCATTTATCCATAATCGTTGACATTTTAATATTAATAAAATTTGCATTAGATTCTGCTGCTAAAGCCTTGGCTAACATAGTTTTACCACATCCTGGTGGTCCATATAATAAAACCCCTTTCGGTGCTTGTAATAATGATGAATGGTGTGAAAATAATCCTGGTACTGTTAGTGGGTATAATACACTTTCTCTTAATTCATCAATAATATTTTCTAATCCACCAATATCTTTAAAAGATACTTTGATTTCTTCTGGAGTGATAAGCTGTGATAAAATAGTTTGTTCGTATTCATCAACTTCACTTAAATCTGGATGATCTTCTATTAATCTTTGTACCGAGGCGTTAGCCTTTTTGATTGTTTCTTTGCTGTTTCTCGTTTCGTTAAATGAATGCATCAAATAATTTAAACTGTAGTATATAGATACACCAGCTCCTAAAAAGAAGACCAGATCACTTATTATTCTAGCATCTATTTTAAATTTGGGCATTTTTTTTTTTTTTTTTCTACTATTAAAAAATTCAAGTAAAAAAAAAAAAAAAAAAAAAAAAAAAAAAAAGAGTGTGAAATTTGGTTTTCAGTCGCTATTTTACTTGTCAGAGTTTTGACACTAATGGAATTTGAGGCAAAGAATTAGGAGTACCGATATAATTATTTTCGGTAATTAGCCATTAATGTCGGAGTTACGATTTTTTTTATTTGTTACAAAAGTATCCGATGGAGTGGCAACGGTTTTTAATTAAGTCAGTTGGATAGGAAGCTAAGCGCTACAAACCGCGAGATTCGCTAATAAACGCGTCAATCTCTCGAATTCTTACTTTTATCTGGGAACAAATTTTTTTTGAGCGCCATATTATACAGGTCATCACATTTAATAAATTTTTATTGATTTATAGAAGTTACACTGCTGGCAATAAAGAGTGACATGAGTTATGAAGATAGTAACTACGAGGCTCAGTTTGCTTTTGAAGTGAGGTGTTTGAAAAATGAGTTCGATGATATGCAAAAACAATTCGGCAATAGAATGGAAAACTTTTTAACAAAATTTAGTAACATGAATCATACTGATAAATGCAAGAAGACACAATGTAAAAGAGTTAGAATAATGCTAAGAGCAAAGCAAAAGAATTATAGAATCAAGCTTGAAATGCTAAAAGATTATAAACAAAAATTAGAAGAATTAGCAGAATTAAGAGTTGAAGATCAAGATGCAGTAAAAGAATGGGAAATTGAAGTCGATAGAAAGAACGAAAGAATAAAGTTTTATGAGAATGAAGCTGCTACAATGAGGAAGGAAATAGAAGTTCTGAAAAAAGAGAATGAGTTATTAAAATTATCTCCCGATTCAGTAGAAAATATGAATAAGTTATTAACAAAAGATGATGAAATTAAAAGGTGGAAACAAGTGGTTAGTGATTTAAATAATCGATATACTAATAATAAACAAAATAAAGATAATATTTATGAAGATACTCAATTTCCTTTGCATGATCAGCAAGATTCTTATGAGGAGGATAATGAAGATAAAAAAGAGACTGAACAAGTTGGTAATATCCAACAAATTACTGCAACATCGCAGATCCAGAATCAACACGAGCCAGGCGATAGTCTTCAACAAAGTACTGTGTCTTCACAAACACCGAATCGATCTGAAAGTCAGCAAAATTTAGTTAAAGCTGTGCCATTGAGTTCAACGGTTGTAGGGTCTAGCCCAATGCAAAGAACACCTAGGAACGTAAGAGTGAAAGAAGAATCACAGTCGCCAGGCATTGAGCAACCTATTAGCTTATATTCACAAGAAACAGTTCAAATGGATGAACATGCATATGAAGAATTGTTTCAAGAAGAAGAAGAAGAAAAAGAAGAAGAAGAAGAAGAAAAAGAAAAAATAAAACCACAACAAGTGCCACCAAAAATAAAGCAAGAGATTGAAGAAGAAGAAAATGATAGTGACGATGGCGATGATGATGATGCGGAAGAAGACCAAGCTCATGATCCGTCACCAGAATTTTCCGACTACGAACGATCTAGTAAAGAGCCAGAGGCTACAAGTATCACAACACCAGGTTCAGAATCTATCACATCTACTAAAAAGCGACCAAGACCATTTGATGATGGAATTGATCCAGATTTATTATCATCTAGAAAAAGAACAACTTTTGTTAGACCTGATCAGCAACAAACACCAGATTCTGAAAGAAGAGCATCTAAAAGAGATGGTAAAATCGATAACTTTTTTAAAAGAAATACTTCTAAATCCTCTTGTAATTCAACACCAACACCTACAGCATCCAGGTTTACTGAAAGCATTCAAATTAAAAATGAACCTGAAGAATACCTTATAAGTGATAATCAGCCTGAAAAAAAAGAGGAGAATCCAGATACAAATAATACTAATCTAAGTGCTTATAGTTATGACACAGGATTTGGTTTTGGAGAAGAAGACGAGGAGGAGAATGGATATAATGATAGTAATCCAGTACCACCCCGACCAAAGAGTGGGTCACATTTTCAAAAGGAGATACCCTCATCATTATGGGCTATTAGGAATGATAGTAAATTTGTTCATGCTCTGTTGAAGTACCCCTTAAGTTTATATGATTTTCGACCCAATCAACAAAAAACTGGGAGCAAACATGCTTCGGGATCAACAGTAAGAGGTAAAAAACGATTGCATTTACCAGGTAGGCCATGTAAAATGTGTTTAGATTATTGGAGAGCTACCAGTGACTTAGATGATATCGCAGGTAATAATAAAAACATATCAACTCAAAAAAAGGAATGCTCTCACAAACAGGGGAACGGACTGACAAAAGCTTATAAGCAAATGCAAAAGAACAGCAAACATAGAGAATATTTCAGACCATTTGATGATGGGTTATATTTTAGAACGACCGAAATTCCTGATACATCTCAAGAAATTCGTGACCAGGAATTGTTGGAGAAATCAAAGAAAGAAGCTGAAATTAAAATGCGAATCGTTGAATGTTTGGTATTCGGTGTGTATGTTTTTAAAGATTCTGATCTTCAAGCAAGAGTTGATCGAGTTGATTTAGATGAATTAGACCATCGAGTAGTTGAAGAGATTTATGATGCTATGGAAATTTAGTTATTAATTGCAACATGTTGCTTTTTATATTTATTTAGTTATTTATTATGTTTATTTTATTAATAACATATGGTAATCTGTTTTGTAATCTTGTAGATGGTACTAGCTCTATACTAATTATAATGTATAAATCATTCTCAATTCTTGATATATGGGGCTCCTCTGAGATTGATCAATCTTAATATGTAATCAAATCAAATTCGTAAGCACCAACCATAAAATGTTGTCGGTCAATAGATAAAGTTTGCGCCGCACCACTTAGTTAAATTTTGGAAAACGCGCACGCCTACTGTAATATAATTACCACTACTTAAATATTACAAACCCTTTAGTAATTGCGGAGTAACAATTTTTTTTTACTAACTCCGGAGCACCGAAAATTTCTAGCCCTGTACCAAAGCACTATAAATATTCGACAAATGATAACGATTTGATTTCCAACTTTTTCATTATCACTTTCTTATATTCTATATATTAAAGATTGTAGTATTATTTCACATTTAAAACTAGTATTTAAAAAAATGGGTAAAGCAAGACCACCAAGATATCAATTAGTTGATGTGCCATCTTCAACTGATGCATACTCAACATGTGCAGCTAAAATGGCAGGTATTCATAATATGTTTTTAAATGCATTAAATGAAATTTATCAAATGGCTCCAAAAACAAAGACTCATAGAGATAAGGTTAGATTTTTCAGTTATTGTGAACAATGGACTAGATCATTACATGGACATCATTCAAATGAAGAAAGAAACTTTTTCCCACAAATTGAAAGAGAAGCAAAAAAACCAGGTTTAATGGGTGAAAATATTAGTCAACATCAATCGTTTTTAGATGGGGTTGAAAAAATGCAACAATATAGTTGTGTTTATACTAATGATCCAATGGAAATGATTAATATTATTGAAACTTTTGGTGATGATTTTAGAAAACACATGGCTGAAGAAATTGATACTTTGGTTGATTTGAAAAATCATATTACTGAACAGCAAATGATGAAATTATGGAATGGATTGGTTAGAGGTGTACATGGTTAGTTTATTTGCACGTTATTGTTTTATTTTGTTTTTATCATAATTATTTATTTATTTTTGATTAAATCATATATTGATTTATTTATTTATATAAAAGTTTAGTTATTAATTATTTTGTTATTACATTTTTTTGCCTATATTATTTGAGTTTTCGTACTATAGTTGCGATTCAATGTCAATATAACTGACCGTAATGGCCATTTATGCATACATGTAACTCGTACCTCAGTCCAGAATTGGCAATTGATTAATATTTATGGGATAACTAGTTATACAACTGTGTACCTAATTATGATTTGTAATTGTGTCCTTATATATATATATACTTATATATATAAAAACATGAATAAATATTTATACAAGTACCATAGTTCACTCGATCGATTAGTGAGTTAACAATTATCCATATGCGCATATGGCTGCTTAACCTTTTAATTAAAGCTTAATTGTAAAAATATGCATAGAAAAACGTTGGATTACTGATGATTTATAAAGTAGATTGCTGTAATAGCTTATAGAGTGATTTACTGTAGCTATATATATAATAAATAATGATAATTTAATACATTACTTGAGGGCTGAAATACTACATAGATCCTGAAATGCAAATAATGAATATAGAAAGTAAATTAATTGGTAATAATAAAATGTTAGTTGGTTTTTCCATCCACAGATATTTCAAGACCCATCGGCCGTTCTAAGTTCAAAGTTTTCTTCAGTCGTTCATTTGATCGATCAGTTGATGATGACGTTGAAGTACTAATAGATCCAGGATACTAGAAGAAAGCTGATAATCAGAATAGCACATTTCTAGAAGAATTAAACTTTTTTTTTTACAACTTATCATAATATTACTATCTAATTACTTAGAAGTTATCTAAAAAAAATCTAGAGCTTGACTATGTATAGAAAATAATATAAATATAGTTAGGTATCCTGGTTCAATCTCTTCAGTCTTTCCCTTCATCTTTATATAAAAGTGTATAAAAGTGCAAGTACTTGTAGAATAATGTTTGCCCACAATGGGCTGCATATCTTTCGAGCATATGTTGAATCCTGTTTGTTTGAAATCTTTAATTTATTATATTGCATCGATTCTGATTTGAATATCGTCATAAGAAACCTTCTTTTTTGGTTTTTTTTTTTATCTCTTCTTTATTAATATTTACTTAAATACATATACTAAAAATTAATTTTATCGCTTCTTTATTATTATTAACTAAAATATATCTGTTATAAACTATTCTCTATTGATATTCTGTACAAATAATACCTTTTTTTACAATTTATACCTTCAACATAACAGCAATTACCTTTTAAATATTTTCGACGAATCACGCCGAACATCGGAAATCACAAGGTTGTGTAGTGTAACGGTTATCACATCAGATTTTGATTTAAACATTAAATTCAAATTCAACAAGAAGTTGAATTGAACAGTTCAAGGTCTTCTGGGAACCCCGGTTCGACTCCGGGCACGACCTATTGTTTTCTTTTGCTTCAGAATCCATTCATTTTAATCAATTTTTGTCGTTGCTTGGGCTATGGTTGAATCCGTAGTAGTATCGCAGCAATTTGTTTAAGAAAAATTCATGTTGGAAAATACATGGAGGTGAGTTTTGGATGATGCGCGGGCGCAAGAGGAGAGTGCTTAAGCGTTGATGGAGTTTCTAGCGGTGAGCTCACGTTTTGTGCCTGAGTATGGCTTTCACATTGACTGGTCTGCTAGCTAACTTAAATAGATCTATAACCAAGTTCATATCTAATTTGTGTATATTTTCCATAGCTTTTTATCTCCTACGATGAATTGTTTCGCTTAAATAGTTTAGTTTATCATTAATCTAAAATAATGGTAGCACATTACTGTTAGCTTCAATCAAATATAAAAACATAGCTATAGCATTAACCCTCGAGCACCAATTAATATTAAACTTTAGATGTTAAGCAGTCCAATAAACCATTGTATTATATCATATACACATACTCATAGGCACTAATGATTAATTTTTTGTCAAATCTATATATAAGTATAGTTACTGTTATTAAAAATTATTCGCAGTGATTTGAAAACCTGTATCATGAGAATATACAACCCACAAGGTGTGGCTCTTAAATTTCCAGAGCAAATTATTATTCAAGAATTTAAAGGTGAACTATTAACGCACAAGGCCCTAAAACTATATTGTACGAGCTTAGCCGAGATTTTGGCAAATCAATAAATAAACGTATGTGTTTTATCGAAAAGCTTTAACCGTTTTGTTTCAGTCCTTCAACACTGCAATCAGGCATTCTAACGAAATATCACATCTAGACCACTGGTTGATCACACGAAAACATCCGATAAAGCAAATCCAGTAAACTCAATAATAAATATATATAGATAATAAATATTTTATATGCACAGGTGCTATAAATCAACTTGAGTAGCATACTTGAAATCTTTTATTTCATTTTTCCGATCTTGAGCTCGAAACCATTTCTTTTCGAACCCATTAGCTCGGTCAACACCATCCCATCTAAATCCAGGAGCAAGTCCAAATCTATTAGGTGGAAATGCACCTTGATATACTTTGCTGATTTTCTTGGCCTCCGCCGTTTTTTCCTCATTGTCACTTCCTATTGACCTACCACTCCTAGATTTCTTACTTCTTTTACTCGAGATTTCTTCTTCTCGTTTACGTTTCTTCTCCATTAAATAATGTGCCATAGGATCATCAGCTCTAATTTTACTTTTCAGCTGTCTATTTCTTTCTTCATCATCTTCATGAACAGTAAAACTTTCATTTTTGATTTTTTCTAAATCATCCAACTCTTTTTGTTTCATTTGCTGTTGTACTACACCTAAATTTAATTCTTTTTTTATCTGTTCCTTTTCTTTTTCTTTTAATTTTTCAGCATTAGCTTGTTCAATTTGTGCTTTAATATCTATTCTTCTCCCAGTGGCATCTCTATAAACCGTTTCATTCTCAAACATTGGTTTCTTCTCATCATGATTAGTACTAATAGATTGATCTACTAGATTTTCGCTTTTCGGTAAACTGATTAAAGATTTTTTTATCTTATTTGATCCAACGGTTTTCCAACCAGCTGTGTTAGTATTTAATTCTGGTACATCGTTCTCATCTCCATCTCCATCTACTTCATATTTAATTTGATTATTATTTTTTGTTAATGATGATGGTTTATCTTGATCCCCTGTATCTATAATAACGCTTGATTTGGTATTCTTTATATCTTTCTTTCCTTTTTTACTCTTTTTATCTTTACTGAGGTACTTGTCTGCTAAATAATCCGCCAGGGACATCTTTTCACTTTTGTGTTTATTTACAGTATTTCTGAGATCAAAGTTAAGCCTTGTAAATTTTGGTGGTGGTGAATACTTTTATAAAATAGCGTTGGGAATATTTATCCATAGCGCGGCTGTACCTTAAAAAATTTCTGATGTGTGGAAATTTTCATTTTGTTGTTATAATCATCAAGGTACTTTTTATGTGTTGACGATCTACAGTCGCAGCCGCATTCACGCTTAAAGATTCAAAAGTTTGATAAAGAAAAAGAAAAACTTAAAGAAGCCATGCATGGAGGGCTTATTGTTAATATTTCTTGTAACCTAAAAGGTGTTTGATCGCTTTAAAAAAGACATTATTATAACTAAGGATGCTAAGAAACTAGATGTTTCTTATTTGCTATATTGGTTGTGAAACTGTTATAACCGATCGATACCAGGCTTTAAATTGCCATGAAGCATGCATATATAATTAATGTATCCGGATACTGCAGCCATGGTATAGAATTGCAAGATATATAATTATTGTTCAATAGCCGATCATGGACAAGACCTTAGAGGTTATGCAATTGGTTTTACAAGGTCCCTACGAATAACTGCAACTTGCAGGTTTGTGAATACCAAGACACGGCTAGTGGTTAATCAACAGGATAATTGTGAATAAAAGCACTGTTATTGGCAGGAATAACTTTGAGCTATGAGCGAAACCTTGATGATTGTTCTTTAACAAAATTTATATACATGGATATAAAAGAATTCGCAAATCTCTTCATTATTCGTCTTTGTTTTCCATAATTAAGTTACAGTTTTTCGATCAACAACTTGTTTACTATATTTTATCGAAACGACCACGTTAGCTGTATCAACATTGTACATATATTTGGTCAAGTGTTACTCCACCAAAGATTTAAGAAAAAAATACTAATTGATAATCAAATAATATAATAAAACTATAGAAAATGAAGCCATGGCAAAAATTAGATCCTAATCAAATCATTCTAGGTGACGAATCAATTCCTGATAATTATAAAATATGTTTATTGCAAGATGTTGGTGATGATGTTGAATATGATGGTTTAAACAATGGGGCAAGAATTTCATCAATTTTTGTCATTTTACTTACAAGTACTATAGCAACATTATTTCCAGTCATTGCCTCCAAATCAAAGCGTTTCAAAGTTCCAACTAGTGTATATTTATTTGCAAGACATTTTGGTACTGGCGTTATTGTTGCGACTGCATTTATTCATTTATTAGATCCAGCTTATGGAGCAATTGGTGGTAATTCATGTGTTGGTGAGACTGGTAATTGGGCAATTTATTCTTGGTGTCCAGCAATCATTTTGGTTACAGTATATGGGATTTTTTTATTAGATTTAGTATGTTCAGTATTTGTTGAACGAAAATATGGTATTAAGGGATGCCATGATATTGATGTTGAAGATATCATTACACATAATCATGAACCAACTCAAGAACAACAAGCATCAAAGCATATTCATTCCTGTGAGCAAGGCCAAAAAACTTCAGAAACTGATTCGATTGTCAGTACAGAAAGTCAAATTGTTCAAGGTTTCCATTCACAATTTGCTGCATTTTTAATTCTAGAAATTGGGGTCATCTTTCACTCTATTATGATTGGTTTGAATTTGGGTAGCACTGGTGATGAATTCAAAAGCTTATATATTGTTTTGGTATTCCATCAATCTTTTGAAGGACTAGGTATTGGTGCAAGGTTATCTGCTATTCCATTCCCTGAATCTAAAAAATGGTGGCCTTACGGGTTGTGTATTTTATATGGGCTAACCACTCCAATTTCTATTGCTATTGGGTATGGTGTTCGATCTTCCTATGCATCCTCCTCTTATAGTGTCAATACTGCTAGTGGTGTTATGGACGCTATCTCAGCCGGAATATTAATTTATACAGGTCTGGTTGAATTATTAGCTAGAGATTATATTTTCAATAAAAATCGACCAAAAAGTTTAGGCAGAATTTTTTTTATGACTACTTGTAATCTATTAGGTGCAGGTTTAATGTCTTTATTAGGGAAATGGGCTTAAAGAACGAAAAATTAATTAGTAGGTTTATAGGAATGCAATATTAATAAATTATAAACTATGTAAAAATTACAATCTAGCCTTTTCAACACTTAATCCATCAGAACGTTCATAAGTAGTATAATCGACTTCATCATGTGTATAAAAAGTTTGTCTATTATACTTAACTAATGAGATACCTTTTTCTAGTTTGTTTTTGATATCAGGATTTGAAATGTAATATCTACCAAACGCAATTAATAAATTATCATCTTCACTAGCATGTTTTTCAGCCAATTCTTTAGTATAGCCACCAGCTCTAATCAATGGTCCATCCCAAATATATCTAACCCAATCATTATTACCAGTAAAAGTTTGTAAATCAGTATAACCAGCAACTCTTGGTTCAACAATATGTAAATAAGCTAATCGTTTGCCTTCATTAGCACGTCTTTGTAATTCACTAATAATATAACTAAACATTGGAATTGGAGAAATATCATAATTAGCTGGACCCATATTTAACCATGGTGATAATCTTAACCCGACCTTATCAGCACCAACTGCTTCAATAGCAGAATCAATTGCTTCTAACATAAATCTAGCTTTATTCTCAATTGAACCACCATATTCATCAGTTCGTTGATTTGCAAACCCATCACAGAATTGGTTTAATAAATAACCATGAGCACCATGGATTTCAACACCATCCATACCAGCATTAATAGCATTTTTAGCTGCAACACCATATTGTTTAACATATTCCTTAATTTCTTCAATTTTTAAAGCTCTTGGAGTTTCATGTTCACCAGTTAATGCATTTGGTACTGGTGGTTTGATTGCTGATGGCGCAACATAATCATAACCTCTTGACCTTAATAATTTAGCATTACCAGTTCGACCTAAAGCCCATAATTGCATAAAAACTTTACTATCGTGTTTATGAATTCTATCTGCAATTTGTTTCCAACCTTTAACATGCTTATCATTCCAGATACCTGGGACCTTTTCATATAACCCAGCATATTCACTAATAAAGGTTGCTTCAGTGATCAAAAATGATCCTTCAGTGGCTGCTCTTTGTTCATAATATTCAGCCATTAAATCGTTTGGAGTATGATCATCTTCAGCTCTGAACCGAGTCAATGGTGCTAATGCGACTCTATTTGATAACTTTAAATTACCAAATTTGACTGGCTTGTATAAATTGTTGGTACTGTTAGTCATTTTAAAATAATAATATATAGTTTTATTGCAATACTATAGAAATAGAAATGTTCAAAAATATAGGCCAAAAAATAGAGAGAATTTCAAAGGTATTTATATAATTTACTTTAAAGACACTGGGGTAAGAAGAGCTTAGAGGACTTTGCAACTATAAAAATGAAAAATTTCAAATCATCCACTGTGCCAGCGCATAAAGATTACAAATCAAAAAGGAATGACGATAGAAAAAGATATTCTAAATGTTTCAATACCAGGGGAAAATTGCGTTAATTTGAAAATTTCCATCCTAAGCTCTTCAAATTTTGTCTCTCATATTTCAAATTCAATGTTTAAGCACTCTGTGGTATAGCTATAGTATCAGAAAAATTTTTCAAGTCCCTCGGCAATTATTTCGTACCGGTGACTTATTTATTTTAAACCGCTCTGCCACTAAGTACAGCGCACACATTGCAACCACAACTATTAGGATATTGATATCCTTCAATTGAGATTACTGTACATATTTCTAAGATTTATCAAAAGGATTATATTGAGATATGTATATCTATCTATTGGTACATTAGTAACACTATAAAATCAAGGCATGGCCATAGCTACAACCTCATGTAAATCTAAAGCTATCCATGCTTTCGAAGATCTCCGATATGGATATTTAAGCTATCTTAAACATTTAGCATCAATAAAAATTTTACTGCAGTTAAGATTTATAGATTTATAATCAATTAAGCGTGAGAAAAAAATAAATTTAGACCCGGATTGATACCCCGCCCGAACGCCGTTTTTTCGTGCATCAAGTATTTTCAGTAATTTTATTCCGATAAGGCTTGAGGGTGTTTTAACTTTTAGGACTGCTTGTATTGATATCAATTGTAAGTAGTGGTACTTGAATTATAGATTTAAAGATGTTGACCAAACTTTATTAGTTTTTTTGTTTTGGATAAACAATTCCATTCAACTCATATTTTCGATCACTTATAATAATATAATGTAGAGACGAAGAATTGGTTCAATAGATTTAAATAAGCCAAATAATTTAAGGAAGCTTCTCTAAATTAATCTAGCTATTTCATGACTAAAGCAGAATACTATTCTGGGTAGTTATTTGCCATGATTCATTGCAAACCCCTAAACTGAACAAATCAGGGGATTATCTCATTAATTTTTAATTAGAGACTGTATACCAAAATAGACTCAAAATAGTTTTAGAATTTCGTAAAACTAGCTATAGGACAATTCAATTATAGTGAGTCAATACAATACTAGTTTACGGAGAGCTCTTTATCATGAAGATCTGTATTGATTATTAATTTATCACAAAATACGGAAAAATTTCTCCATTAACTACAAATTTATACTGACATAAATTGTAGTTTTTATATATCAATTTAGAAAAATGAATGATGTGAGTTATAACCAATCAGTATGATATCCTTCAATCATTCTAAATTCATATTTATAATAGATGCATTATGATAAGTATCACGACTTGGGATGAGTTTTATAATACTTCAAAATAAAAGTTGGGGTTTGATTAACAATCAGTATAGCGAGCGCACGCATACTAACCCCATAGTCAAATTGGTCCTCTGGCTCATGATACCCGCGGACATCCGATAACATATGCTGAAAGTTTTACTCATCACACCTAAGCCGCACGACAATACGGCATATTTTCCAACAATACATCGGATTCAATAAAAATATACTATCATTGTGTTTAATATTCGACAATAAATAAATAAATGAAAAAAAGAATACTAAAACATAAGCCCTACGGGGGGCTCGAACCCCCAACCTTGTGATGACTTTAATTTTTGAATTTAAATTTAAGAGTCACACGCTCTACCGATTGAGCTAGCAAGGCTTTTTTTGTGACTGTCAGCCGCCAAAGTAGCATAGTACTAGTTTGTAGCCTTCTAATGCCGCATCAGCATAAAGGTACTGGAATAAATTGTAAAAGTATTAGTAGAACGAGAAACAATAGATCACATTATTTATCAATGCACTCTATTAAATACACAACGAGAAAAGCTAAAAAAGGTTTCTAAAGAGCTAGATAAGAAGGTCATATTAAATACAAAAGGTGGAGTTGAAGCAATGATTGAATTCATTAAGAGTGATTCAAGGTATTAGTGGAGATTTATATTGATTGACATTAATTATTAAAACTAAAAAATCCAAAAAAACTAGAAAATTTAAAAAACCCAAAAAAAAAAAAAAAAAAAAAAAAAAAAAAAAAAAAAAAAAAAAAAAAAAAAAAA
>JAKTSB010000312.1:0-22987 GCA_030579975.1 Blastobotrys buckinghamii (nom. inval.)
CCGTTCACCACCAAGTTAACAATAAAGCTGAAGTTTTCACAAACGTATACCCGACAAAAGAGGTTTGAAAGTTTGTGCTTGGACGTGAGCAAGTTATGTTATGCTACCATAGGTACTGAAAACTTGACGAAATTGATTTAATGGGCGGGTTAATTTCTAATTTGTTTCAATCCCCATAACACTTATTCACTCCATGACCAGCTTTGCATCCTTTTTAATTTTTAATTTTGCATTTTTTTGATTTTACTAACACTATTATTGGAAGGCTGTGACTTGGTACACCCCAGCATTTCACTTTCACCCACCTCATTCTCACCCTCTACTTCAACTGAATTGTGCTGATAAACTGGAGTTCTGTGGTGGTAATGTAATGGGCGGCTGATTTATTTATTATTACTGCTAAAAGTTTTTGTTTTATTCATGCATTTTGTTTTATTTATAAAAGTTTTTGTGAGTTTTTTTTCAGTCTTGCATATGTGAGAAGCTCATTAATTCAACCACTTAGTGCAGTCAGGAGTACAAGGTGTTGTCAGTTAAAAAAGCTTCTCACACCTACATATAATTTTATTTATTTGTTTCTTAAGAAATTACAAGGTACAAAAAAGTGTTTTAGGCCCAAAAATGGAGTTTTTATATATTTGAAGTTGATAATATTAATGATACAAATAATTGATGGATTATGGAAAGTATTTACAATCTCTTTTTAATCATATAGTTTATTTCTTTTGTATAATTTTTTTTCCACTATATATCTGTTTTTATTTTCTGTAATATACATTGATCGCTTCATTTAGCTATTTTCTTGGATTGGAGGTTCATCGATATATACGTACAACTTGTACTCCGAAATGAATTAATTGAGCCAGAATTAATATATATTGGTATATATTTAAGAAACTAGCATACACACGCTTATATCGAGCTATATACATATATATATATAAATAGTTATAATATTTTTATAGTGATAGCTATCGATTCGATCAACTATATACCCCCATGGATTCATGGTATCTACAGCTTAGCCAATAGTCTAACATTAAAGTTGAATCAGTTTTAAACTGTTATAAGCTTGTATCATTTCAAGCTTGTTTGACATCTCATCTATAGCTGGTAAAAAATACATTAAACAAAATCACGCGACCCATCGGACAATTGTACCATTCTACCAAGCTATAGAAGGGCACTTTACAACTACATATGATGTTACAAGCTTGAGATCTTTAAAACCCCATTTATTGTGGTGGAAAACTAATTTCAAAATAGAACAATTGAGATCATTGTTTTTTTTTTTAACTTTATTGAAACTAATCATTATTTTACTATAGCAAATCGATAGGTCCTTCTCTCTGTCCTATCAGATCAAAGACACACGCGAGCCTAGTGCATTTCAACCACTAGCACAACCCTCAATACCTAGCTAGCTATAACTTCTATATAGTCATAGAATGTAACTAGACTTGCGAAAAACATTACTTCAATAAAGTGCAAGAATAAGCCAAAGGGGGTACAAAAATTTAAGGTCATATCGTAAAACAGCAAAACAGCTTCAATCAAACTAAATAAGAAACATTGCAAGTCAAAAAAGGTAAAAAAAAAAAGACTCTACCTGAACCTACACCAGTTATTGTTGAGGAAGATAAATTTGTTATATTTTGGACCCCACAAATATTAACAACAATTTTCAACTCTTCAGAAACAACATCATCGAGTTATAATTTTATAGCTGATTGCAATCCATTAATAAGATGTACAAGTCTTAAAGAAGTTTATACAGATTATATAAATAATGGATGTGATTATGGTCCTTTAGAATACTTGACTGTTGAAGAAATTGATAAAAAAGTTATGGAATTAAAGGTTAAACTGGATGATTCGTTTTCGATTTGAAACGGGGAAAAAGAAGGTTTTAAATATCAGGTACCGTGAAGTTCCAATGTATTGAAATTTAAAGCTTTTGCAAGGTTCGAGCAGCAATTCGTGTTATTTTGTTCTAAAAGGAAATTGGATGGGTAAGATAGACTAGTATAATGAGTTGAGATGACTTGAAAAACCAAACTGTTTTATAAAGTCCAATTTAACAAGACCAACCAGTTAACTTATTTAGTCTTTGTAAAGTATATATACTCAATCAAATCTATGATTACTCAGCATATTTCACAAAATGGATCCGATGAAAATATTTCAGGTGGATTTCAAGTTACTATTGTACCTGAATTACCTTCACTAATCAAAGATGTTGGGAAGTTGCTCGATTCTCATAATTTAAAAGGAAAAGCCAATTACTGGATTCAGATTGGTGAAAGAAGTATTTGACCAATGTTAAGTGATCTGTTACTTCTTCAGTACCTGGAGCTCCTGGTGAATTCGGAGGTAGAGTTTCACCTTTTTTAGGAGGTTGGCTTTCAGCTGGTTGTTATTAGACAACTCAGAATTGCGCCCTTACTTCAAATCAACCTCAGTGACATTTTGCATGTAATACTTTACTGGAGCACCCTATTGATTATAACCACTTAAGCACTTAATGTACTACAAGCATAAATTGGCTCCAACCACCAACAGACGCAAACAATCATCCAAATCCATCAAACATCAACCCTTAAATATAAACAAATACACTGAATAACATAGCATATGGACAAATCATTACTAAGGTATAACTTTACAGATTTAGAAATCCCAATATAGAAAGCCTTATATTAAATATTTTATTAATCAATTTTCAGAATTTGGATGTGATTATGGAACTGTTACTACACTATCTGCTTCAAGTATTGGATGGGAAATATATAAATTAATGAAACATTATAAAAAATATTTTCGTGGGGGTATGGTATGATATCGATACTGTGACTTTAGAGTGTCTTGCTCAAGATGGAGAATGGGTTCCGGTTATATTACGTTGTTTGTAGAATTTTTGGAGCTGTCAGGTTGGATAAGAATAAAGAATATGAACCATTTGCTATTGATGGTTTAGATATAGTGGGTTAATGTTTACTTTTTAAATAATAAAATATTTAGAATAATCTGATGGTACCCTTGGTTTGGTTTGGTGAGAATACACTATGGAGATTTCAGATTTGCACACGTATTTAGTGCAATCTATTTCGAAGCATATATTTTTGTGAATCAATGTCAATCTCAGGTGAAGATAGGTAAATCTGCTGTGATGGTTGAGCTCATCAACTAATATTAATACGCTATAGCTAAACCTGTATTAGTTAATAGAGCTTTTAATAGAGATTTTGAAATTCAAGGCTTAAACCATATCGTTTGAACATTTATAACCATATTACGTATCAGCTTAGATCCTGAAATTTCCAATTTTTATAGATTGAGAAACCCAAACATCTTTATCTTGTACAACGTACAAATAAAGTTACCAAATCTTGACCTGATCAAAGCGTGACCCGTATTTACCTACTAATTCAGCCGCACCACCATCACCAATACTAATAGACTATTAAAATTCTGTACGGTACCCTATCTTTACCAATTTGGACTATCCCATTGACGCTGACTTTTTATTCTTTTTTTATTAAAAATTTGAATTTAGTTTCAACACATCTGCTTGTTTAACAAAAATAAATATTTAATTTTTAAATTATAAATTCAAGGGTTGACCAGATACCAAGGTCAAAATAAAATAATTTAAAATTTAAAAAGCTGATAGTATAGCTAACAAGATTATTCCAGATTCTTATAGAACGTTACAATTTTCTCAATATTTTCTGAAAAAAAAAAAAAAAAAAAAAAAAAAAAAAAAAAAAAAAAACCAATGAATGATTTCAGAGATTTTCAAGGTAAAACTATGAAAATGGGTAATGGATTACCACCATTGGCTAGAGAATTATTCGAAAGACCAGTTGATTATCATTTTAAAATCACTGAAGAAACAAACCAATCTGATATCGAGTTTGATTATATTACTCATAGTACACTAGTTATTAAACAATATGCGTCTAATTCATTAGCTACAAAATATTTATTATCACATTTGAAATCAAAACAACAATTCTTTCAGGCGATAATTTGGGAATTTGTTGATAATAGATTATCAGTAGAATGGTCTAGTGAAACTTTAGAACTTATATTACAAAACGTTGAGTTGAAAAAACTAACAGTTCTTGGTGGTTGGACTTTTGACTGTTCTAGACTAGGTGAACCTCCAATACGTCAGTTATTTAATAATACATTGAATAATATTTTAAATAATAAACACTCCCCACATTTTTCAGAAGGTTATAATCAAGCTTTCGAATCGAGAATTCACGATTTATCATTTTTAAATATTTCATTCCGAGCACAAATGAATTTTTGTAAAGAAGAAAGATATAATACATTATATATTCGAAATTTTGAGCCATTAGAGTTTAACATATTAATGGATTCTGGAATTAGAGGGCTAAAAAACCATAATTTGAATATTATTAGTGATAATTTCCGGAAAATCAGAGAATTAAAAATCGATATTATAACATATGAAACTGATGTTGAATTTTTAAAGTCTTCAACGATTATAAATTTTTGTAAAATGAGGGATTTAGAATTGGTAGATGTTAGATATTGGAAAACAATAATGGATCAATTCACCAAAGAGATTAGACTGATTAATGATATTAATAATCGGCATTATAAGTATAATCATATGATTGATGATATTACAGTTGAATATTTTGCAAAAATAGATGAGAATTACGAAAGTACACTTTTTGAAAGAGTTTTGTTCCCAAGGCTAAGAAAATGTGGATTCGAATTGAATTTTAAGTCAAAAAATAATAGACTAAAACATGCTCCTTTATTAGAAAATTATGGTAAAGGTTATATTAGTCCTCTTGAATTTTTCAAGAGAAATTCTGCTCATGTACAAGTACGTTTGTAGGCATTTTTAGTTAAATGCGATTATTCTATAGTATAATTCACTAAACTTTAAAGCCAAATTTTCTTGAAAACTATTCCTACTACAATATTACAATTCAAATTATCTTTCCATTATCTATTACAGGTTGCCATCAACGTTTTGATGATTATATATATATATATATATATATATAATATCTAACTGCTAATTATATGTAGTAATAGACAGTAACGCTATTAGCCATCTGTATATAATAATAATATTAGTTTCAATAATACTCTGAAGATATATAAACCATTATACCTACAGTAGTACTCATTAGCAGAATAAAAACGTTTTCTTCTATGAGCTTTACTCTCGTTGTGAACGGAAGGCCGTAGGTGTTTGGACAATCAGTCGGAACTCCTTAACAAGAAACTTTAAGCCTTTTTCAGGCTGGCAACCGATGACCTAATTGTAATTTTTTTTTTTGAACCCCAGATCATACCTTATAATTGCCCCTTAAACGTTGCTTTACGAGCACAAAATAACCGTTGTTGTTAGAACCCGATATCGGTGAACTCCACCGGTCTCCGCCTAATCACAGTAGCACAGTAGCACAGAAGCAAATGTTTTACACCGCATTAAATAATTTTTCAAAGTAATCTGTAACAAATCCCATCACTAATCGCAATCTAATCTTTTCAAATCAACACACAATCATTAATATTCATACACCACAACATATCAAATACTATAGCCGAGTAAAATAGATGAGATGTACCAAAATACTTTTTCAGAATATCTCGAATCCATACGAAGTATTAGGATTAACCTCCTCCGCTACAAATAAACAGATTAAGAAAAAGTTTTACCAATTATCAAAGAAATATCATCCTGATACAACAAGAAATTTAGAACCATCAAAGCAAGAAGAATATAGTCAAAAATATCAACGAATCACACAAGCATATGAGGTTTTATCAGATCCTCAAAAGAAAAAAGATTTTGATATAGTAGCAACAACAGATCATAGTAGTAGGAGAGGTGATGTATATGCATCCAATCGAGATGCTAGATCTAATTGGGGAACTAATAGACGAGCAAGTAGTCAAATGCATAGAAAAAACAGACGAGAAGATTTCAAAAGTTATTATGATCAAGCAAATGCTTTTAGAACAAGTGCACCGAACTTGGATCCGCTAAATCCAAGATTTAGAAGAAGTTCAAATTATGATGTACCACATTTTGATTATGATGCACATTTAAAATCACAATCAGGATATGATAGCCATAGAAAATCAAAAATTGAAGAAGAAAAAGCACGAATGAAAGAACAAATGAAACAAGAAGGTAAAGGATTTCCTATCATAAGTGCTACAATGATATCAATTGGTGTGTTGCTAATATATTCGTTCTATACATAAACTAATAATAATTATCAAAAAGAGAGAGAATAATCTTAAGCAGCGAAAGATAATGAAGCACCGAATTTATGAGCAGCTTCATTTAATCGTTGAGTTTCAGCTGATAAACCCAAACCTAAAGTAACACCTGGTCGTAAAACTTGGTTATAAGCAACAGTTGCAACACCTTGAGTGTTAATTTTACCTTTAACAAAAGCAGATTCATCCAATTTGTGTTTAACACCAACTTCTAAACCAACTTCATTTGATGATTTGGAATCCCAAACAGCTTGAGCACCAGCTTCAGTGTTACCATTAACTTTATGATAATAAGAAGCAGTGAATAAACTTAAACTGTTAGTAGCAGTTAAACTAGCAGTATAAGCTGGAGATGCAAAACCAGCAGCAGCACTGTATTTAGTGATGGCACCATTCAAAATATCATAACCAATTTCAGCACCTGCTAAGAAACCTTCATGACCAAAAACAATATCACCATTGAATTTTGGACCATTAATTAAATCAAAGAAAGCTCTGGTGTGGAAAGCTGGTTGTTTGAAATAAAATGATAATTTACCATTTTTAGTACCACCATTTGATGGTAAAAAGGTACAAGCTAATTCACCTTTTAAACCTGGAGTGAAAGCTTCATCTAATTCAATCTTGGTATCCAAAGTGTTAGCAGTAGTCCAACCTTGAGTTAAAGTTAAACCGGTTGCTTTATCAGCGTATTTAGTTTCCAAATTACCGGAGATGACACCTGAATGGTTTAATTTACCTTTTGAAGTGAAAGCAACACCATTTGGAGCTTTAGTTTTTAAATCTAAAGCGGCTTTAGATAAGTGATAGAAATCTTTTGATAATAAATCACTTGGTGCTTTTGAAATATCAGAAAATGCTGGAATGCTCATTGTATTAATTTGGTTGATGATAGAGAGTATATGGTGTTAAGAGGAGGAGGAAAAAAAAAAAAAAAAAAAGAGAGAGAGAGAGGTGAATTAAAATTGGGAATTTTCATATGTGTAGGGAAATTTTACACTTTATGATTGGCGAGCATGGACTCCATTTTTTTACAAATTACGAAAAAAAAAAAATTAAGAATCTGATCTGAGATTTTTCAAGATCCTTAAGCTGTGGTAGGGAATTACCGTTAAGAAAGAAAGCCCAGCGTCTGGGATGGTGTAGTAGGAGAACATACACAGTGTAGATAGATATCTGGGTCCGCTGAGATGAGATTTCGTGCTTAAGCCTGTCTAACAGAAGGAACAAAATTCTGGGTTGTTCTGCCATTTGGAACATTGAAAGAAAAAAGTTTCCATTTGCAAAAAAAAATTTGGAGTTTAAGCTTAGGTAGAGGGTGGTGGCCGCGGTGGTCGGATTACTAAACTAGTCCAAACTAAGGATGTTCTAGAACTCAGACTTTTCATAGAAAATACTAACAAAAACTAGTATATTAAGTTGAATTCGTAGAATATCTGCTCAAAGAACGAACGAACGTAGTATTTATTAATGTATTCAATATCTAGATCTAGTTTCAAAAAACATGAGTTTACGCTGTCGGAATACAACATGGCTGGATCTTCTTGGAAATGAAAGTATTATAATAGGATAGGGATTAAAATTGTTGTGGGATTAAAGCTAGAACGTGGTCAAGTGGTCATTTTTCGTTGGGGTAAAAATCAGGTCAGATTTTTACACCACGGACGTGTTTTTTTTTTTTTTTTTTTGTTTTATAAAATAAAAAAGCGGAGACATTATTTTCTAAATCATTCATAATAAATAGCACGAGGAATATTCGATTATGACCGCTTTATGAGTTCACAATAAGCCCATCCACTGTAGAAATGTGTTTTCATTATTACACACTGCCATAATTAGTTAGTTAGGGATAAGTGCATTAGCTAATTTGAGAATACCTGAACATGTAGATAAAGGGTTCAAAAAATTCGATCTGTGAACTACTCTAGTACATGCAATTATATTGCTAGAGTTGTACCACATGAGTATGTATGAGTTTATTCTATGTACAATATTGATTATATAGTTGGTGGCATCGATCACTAGCTATAAAATTCTAAATTTTGTACGTACTAGATTTGGCACCTATAAATGGCCTAGGTATATTCAAACCTGATAACTGTAAAATCTAGAGCTCTTATCCGTATATCAAAAATTGATGAAGCTTATCTGAGTTAACGTAACATGCATCTGGTAACAATGTAAAAAAATTCAACATTTTTGATATTTATGATATCTGATGCTATGATAAAATTATCGTGTGACCACGATAAACAGCGATCAGTTATCACAGCTTGAAGTTTTACTACTATCGGAATTCCGACATAGAACTGCGGCTGGCCTCTTATAAAAAAAAGTTACGTCAAGCTTAAAATCAATCATGTATTATTAAAAATTCCAATCTCAAGCCTGGTAAGGAGTTTTCGATATTTTTTAAGCATTGTTAAGGTCAAAATTGGGAGTTAACAATTGAATTTAATGATCGATTGAGCCGAAAGCTGTATCTAAGCACGACGTGGGCTTGAGTTCAGTAGTATGGTTTTAACACAGCTTAAAATTCTTCTACTATAAAATAAAAATCGTATATATTGAGTACAATTGATCTTTATTAGCATAAAAAAAGATACAATATTTTTAGCTTTTTATTTGCAATAACTGTGGCCGTTTTGTGATATGGGATTTACATTTTGATTGAAGGTTCTAGCTAGCACTAGTTGTTGCTTTAGAATTGACATTTACAATCATGATTTCCAGAATATTTTGAAGTCTTTGGTATTAATTTCATAATTTTAGAAATTCAAAAACCAGAAATTCGGGTGTTCTTGTGAAAAACTTCCACTGCAATCAGTTATCAAATAGAACAAGAATATATCCATATAGTTTGAACCATGGCCGGCCATCCATGGATACTTCAAGAACCATCGATCATCGTCATCGTCATCATGAATATTTCTTGATTATATGATGGACTTTGAGGTGGTAATATAGGAACATCAGGGGTGAAACATATGTTTCAAACTGTACATTCTCATTATTATTATAATTTGGGACACATCGATCCATTGTTAGTTGAAAATCTAGGTCCTAAGCTCCAAAAGATACACAAGGAACCACTCCAGACAAGGTACTCCCTTTGAAAGTTCACAGCTAGCACTAGCAGCTGGGCCCGAAGTCTTCAAAAATCATAGTATGATTAATTGAATTCTAAGATATACATATATATATATATATATATATATAATGAGTTGAATTTTGAGATTTTTGGTATTTTCCCTGTAACAATAAGTAAAATTTTCATCTTAATTCCAGACGCAAACTATAGTTAATATTTTCTAATATCTTTTGGAAAAATATATGTGGACTTATTATGTAATAGCATTAACAACTGCTATCAATTGAGATATATATACTTAGATATTAGTATACAACTATTACAATATGTATAATTTAAATTGATCGATGTGGCTAACATATGTATAAAAGCTAGCCTACGTCAAAATTCGTATTAGTTTTTCGTATATGGATCTTGATTTTAAAAACTGCCGAATACAGCTTAATCTCGGAGATTGATTGATATCTATAACACCATTTAGTTAGACTTTATCAATTAGGACGGAATAAGCCTCGAGGATCCAAGGCGAGGCCGCACGATGTTTTGAGACTCAATAGTCTAACAGAAACCTAATCTATAGAAGCTTAAGAATTTAAATTGCAACCTTTAAAAATTGTTTGTACAATTGTTAACCGAATAATATAAAATTTGTTAATGATAATTTCATTTTAGAAATCATTAAACAGGTGACGTATGGTTCTAAATTACTAGTCGAGAAGAAATACCTGGCTATTCTTAGAATACAGTCACAGCTGGCACTTAGAAACAGAGGGAGAAGATAAAAACATCATGAAAAACAAACGCTGTAACGAAATCTTGGGAAAACGTATATATACTTACGGTAAGTATACTACTTTTTTGCAAGACATGATATATATATATTAATATGTATTTGAATAAATTAGTAGTTCCTCGAGTATATACAGGGTACTATTAAGCAAAGGGCATTATTATACCACTATTAGAATGGTCAGTTGAATTTAAATTGAAAAAAACAATAACTAACTAACTAGGACCCAATTTTGCGGCGATTATGATTACACTTATCAGGGGATATCCTGTACTGATTATTTTTGCTGGATATTTATGCATGCATAATTTTCTTATAAAACTATACCAAAACGAAAAAAAAAAAATAAAAGTCAATATATCCTAAAAGTATATATATACAGTAAGTATAATCAACTTGCTACTAATTATTTATTATAGGCTGTTTATTATTATAATATTCTAATGTTTATTCTAATCTTTTAAGTTGTTGACTTGCATAGTGTTACTAAGTGAAGAAGATCAAGGGTTTGTACATGTTGACACCTGAGCTAATTATCATATCATAGCATCTGGATATATATATATGGATATATAGATTCAGATCATATCGATCTCAGGTTGCTACTGCTTGGGAGTGTTAAGCTGTATTAACAGGTGAGGAATTTTCTAATTCAAGTTAACAATTGGGATCATTTAAATCAGCTTAAGCTTGTTTCACATAGTCAGGACCCATTTCCGTGACGGAAAAATATCTTTACATAAGCTTGAATTGTGTTTTTTTTGGGTCAAGCTTCTCCTCACATTTTTAATGCCACACTTAAGCTTGGATCATTCTAAGCCTACAGGTTGTACAACTTGTACGTAATTAATTGGTTTATATAGATCAAACATTACCCGGTGATCAGTCTTAGTGAACATGAAAAATTATTCTATTTCTTTAACTAATAGAAATCGAACCACCAAAGCACTACACGTTACCTTTTATTCTACACCTTTCTAGATTCATAAAACTATATTATAAAGAGTGGATAAAAATAGGATAACCAGAATAAGGTAAAAGAACAAAAAAGATGCCATTAAGTGATAATCCAACTACAGAAAGGAAATATATCAAAAGACCATTCTCTCAGACTAGAGAACAAGCACGCGAGAATAAACTTCGTGAGTATCAAAACCATTTGAAACAACGACGCGCTATGATTGCTCAGCAGGCAAGAGGAGGGATGGACCAGATGGAGAATGATTATTTAAGAGCTAAACATGATGAAGAACTGAGGAAATTGGAAGAATTGGCGAATCAATATGGTGATAATGATTATTGCCATACCGTGATGGACGAAGAAGATCAGATTGAGGAGATGCTACGGTTAGAGCAGCAAGAAATTGAAGAGTTGACTCGGCAAATGGAACTGAAAAGTGCTAGTAATACAAATGTTATAAATGATGAGAATGTAAATATTAATAATGGGAGAATGGATACAAGTTAATCAAGAATTTTCATTATTAAAGATTTAAATCATTATTGAAAGCAATTCTTTTACATAAATTTGGAAATTGTTGCCTAGCTTGTTGTAAATTATCTTGATGAGAATCCCACCATTCATCCAATGAATAAGGATCAGGAAATATTGGTTGAATTTTGGTTAATGGGCCTATACTACCTGTAAACCCAGCCAACCATGCTAATCTTTGTGCAGAAGATATTGAAGGGAATTGCCTGGGCTTTGTTGAAGTTCTAGTTAATAGATTTAATACCAAAGCAGTATTAACCCCACGACAAAATAATTGTCTAATAGTGGGTTGATCTGTAATATAAAAATCATCAGATTGAGTTGATAATGGTAGCAAAACTGTAGATAAACTATTGAATTTTGGTAATTCAATTGTTATTGCACTTGTTTCGAAAATTGCAGTTTGATCCGATTCCTTTGAATTCCATAATACTGCTAATGTATTGATATAAGTATGAAACAATTCAACACAATTATGATGTCCACAGTATATTAAAGCTGCTTGATAAACATTTTCTTTCGTTAGTAATAAATTTGCTGAAGTATTATCATCAATTGGCCCATGGAATAATAATTCTGTATTCTCCATTGCTGGCCAACATTTAGCAGCTGCTGGTAAGGTAACTTTTGTTTCTAATGCTGGGTTATCACATACTGCTAATAATAAAATTGGTAATAATTTTATAATATCACTTGCAGGTTCCTCATTACATGTGATCATTATGGGATTGATTTTTTGATCATAACATCTTTCAACTTGATGAATAAATGAAGCTAAAGTTTCAATAGGTACCACTTCATCTAAATATGCCCGAGAATCTAATATATCATCATTAGCTTCACACCATGCCGCACTTAAATATAAACTTGCTAATCTCCAAACGTAACAATGTGGTGCAAAAGTTGATTGATGGGTCCTTTTTTTTAAAGTAGATGGTGGTGATAATTTTTTAATAATTGATCGAACATTTTTACCAAGAAAAATATTGTCTTTACTATTACTATGACTGTGATGATAATTTATTAATGATTTGTTAGAGTCATTATTTACTGCATCGTAGCTTTGGAAAAACCATTGCATATCTTTTGCAGCTTGTAATGTACTACTTGGATCACTATTATCATCAATTAGTGGAGTTATGATTGAATTCAATTTTAAATAAAATGGTTGTGGGGTATTATTATTTGTATTTGAGTATGTAAATTTGATTGGTGCTTCACTTGGTACAAAAGGTTGAATTAGTCCCGTATCTAAAAACTTGAGATCGACATGCTCGTTGTATACTCGTCCCGTAACTTTTATAATATCTTTTGGCCATTGTAATGATAAATCCATCCTCTATAAATTCTTTATATTTTTAATGGTTGATGCACAGGTTAGAAAATTTCTTCAAAATTTTTATAATTTATAAGGAATGATCAAACTATATATATAATGAACAACTTGTGGAACTACCGGTTTTGATATATCTAATGTATAAGCCTTAATGATAGACTATAACACATGTCTGATCTTGACTGATCGCATGATTCGAATTTTCTTGAATCCTTCCACGATTAGCGAATATCAAATAAACCGTTGTAGCCATTTTCTTCCATGGCTTTGATACTATCCATTATAGGCAATACTATATTTATTTATTATGCATGCTTAACTTCATTAATCTCCATAATAAATTCTTTGTTCGACAAAAAAGGTTTCATTGTTTCCAATAATAAAATACTCGTAATGATGAACTCATTCAGATATGCTTAGCCTTAAAAAAAAAAAAAAAATGGCTGGGTTGAAAAAAGTTTTGTTGATATTCGACGTTGATAGCCATTTTATTTTGTGAGACTTTTTTTACCTAAAACCTGGATACTGAAACCTATATACACTGAGGGTGTATTTTATTCTGATAGGTCCACAAGCTGCTTGTGGCTATTAGGAAGTTTCTAAAAAATTTATTATTGAGAGGTATATATATTTATCGATATTATTTATAACTGTGACACAAGTGTTATGTTTCTTATAATATATAGTAGTTAATGGAAGGTATTATTTACAAATTTTGAACTTTAAATCTTGGGGTATTTGGCTTGAAGTGAACAAGGTGAGACATTATTGTATTTTTGGGATTGAGACAGCTTAAGCGAGGCTTGGATTTCAACGCCGCATTTTATCTAACAAATTTACGTCAGGTATTGAAATTATTATTATAAGTCACTTATACTTATATAGTATGGATTTGAGAGATACAAGTGAGTCTTGATTCATCAAAGACTTTTGAGTATGTCAAACCCCCCTAAGATTGATTTGGTACTTGAGGGGAGAAATTTATACTACTGGGGGCGTTTATCGCAATTTAAAAGGGTAGGTAACGGTGTTTGAGGTCAAATTATTAGGTCTAAATTAATTAGTTAATAAATTAATTTGATTTCAAAAGATCATATAAATTAATGATCCGTCAGATTGCCCGTATAGGATAATATCGAAATCAATTTCCTATTATAATACAGATTTATTCACATCTGTCTTTCATTCAAGTATAAATTGAATAAGCATCACCAAAATTAATGCTACAGGTGTGTGTGTATTTCTGCTGCGATCTCATCATTTAAATGGGAATAATAAAAAATGGCGTGGCATTACGCGTGATTAGTCGTCCTTACCAAGCAAGGTAAGGTTTAGTTTTCTCTAGATAATGCGGCTTCACCCAAATTAACAAATTTTCACTATATATCCAAGATTTTTTTTTTTTCCTTGAGCCCCACGAACAACGCGCACACAATTCCAAATCAGTTCTGAAAAAAATTTTTTTTTTATATTCTTTTTCAGTGCAAAGAATATTGATAGTGAAAAATTTATTTTGATAAAAAAAAAAAAAGTTTTCTCATAGACACAATCAAGTTAAAGAAGTTACTAACCAAAAAAAAACTTATAATAATAAAATGGGGTCTAAATTAGCCACTAAACGGAAGAACGTATCTTCAACTGATAAGAAAAAACAAATCAAAAAAGCCAAGATTGAAAAGAAACAAGAAAGCAGTAGTGAAGATGAATTAGATAGTGGTAATGAATCTAGTGATGTTGAAGAAGAAGAAGAAGAACAAAGTGAAGATGAATTAGATGATATGGAAGTTGATAACGAAGAAGACGGTGAACAAGAAGGTGATGAAAATGATGAAGAAAAAAAGAAGGAAAATCGAGCTGAACAAAAAAGATTATTAAAAGAACGAAAAATGGCAAGACCAATGGGTAATAAAATTGAACAAATCAAACAATTATGGGAAAAATTAAGAGTTAAAAAGGATACACCAGGTGAAGTTCGAGAAAAATTGGTTGATGAAATGTGGAAATTAATGCATAATAATATTCGAGAATTAGTCTTTAAACATGATAGTTCAAGAGTTGTTCAAACTGTATTTAAATATTCTGATAAAGAAAAAAGAGAATCAATTACAGATAGTTTAAAAGGATCATATGTTGAATTAGCCAAATCTCCTTATGGGAAATTTTTATTAGTTAAAATCATGCATTATGGTAGTCAAAAGACTCGTTCACAAGTTATTGATGAATTACATGGTAATTTTGCAAAATTAATGAAACATAAAGAAGGGGCATATTTAGTTGAAGATATTTATAGAGATTATTCAACTGCTACACAAAGAAGACAAATTATGAGAGAATTTTATGGATCAGAATATGCATTATTTAAAGATCAAGATACTAGAATGACATTAAAAGATATTTTAACTAAAAATCCAGATAAAAGAAATGTTATTATGAGAAATTTGAATCGAATTATTAAATCATCAGTTGAAAAAGGTTCAATTGGTTTCCAATTGATTCATGCTGCAATGTTAGAATATATTAAAAATTTGGAACCAAAATCTCAAGAATTGGAAAATTTTATTGATTTAATTAGTGAACAAATTGCTGAAATGGTTCATACTCCAGAAGGATCACAAGTTGCTTCAAGAGTCTTTGCAATGGCAACTGCAAAAGAAAGAAAATCATTAGTTAAACATTTGAAACCTTTTGCAAGTAAATGTGCAGAAGATGAAAATGGTTATATGGTAATGGTTTCAATGTTTATGACTGTTGATGATACAAAAATGGTTGCAAAAGGGGTTATTCCAGATTTATCTGCTAATATGTCACAATTAATTAAATCCAAATTTGGTAGAAGACCTTTATTATATTTATTAGTTGGTAAAAATGCAAGATATTTCCCAAGACCAATTCAACAAAAATTCGATTTAATTGATGAATTAAAAGCTGAAACTTCCAAAAAAGATGATGAAAATAGAAGATTAGAATTAAATACTGCTATTGCACCATCAATGTTACAAGCTATTGTTGAAAATGCTAATGATTTAGTTCAAGATAGTTTGGGTATGCAATTTATTAGTGAAGCTTTATTATATGCTCATAATGTTGATAGACAACCAGCTATTGATGCAGTTTTGGAAACTTTAAAAGGTGATATTACTGATATTCATCCTTTACAACAACCTTTTACAGGTCGTGCATTAAGAACTTTGGTTCAAGGTGGTGTTTGGAATCCAAAACAATCAAAAGTTGAAAAATCCCCAGAATCTGATTTGGAATTTGCTAATCAATTATCACCAATTGTTTGTGAAAATATGTTACAATGGGCTTCAAGTGTTGGTGCATTTGCTGTTGTTTCATTATTAGAACATCCATCTTCAAAGAAAGATATTACAAAAGCATTAAAACCTGTTAAAGCAAAATTACCAGTTGAAACTAATAAAGGTTCAAAATTGGTTGTAGAATTATTGGATTAATTTTTTTTATAAATAATAATAATAATAATAGATCTTATTTTTTTTTTTTAATAAATATTTACTAATACTAGTTTTTTTTTTTTTATTATTATTACTCGTATTGCATGTTATTAACGTTAGTATAATGCCCAGCATAATCTTCATATATCTGTTCATTATATTCATCACTATCATCATTTTCTTCATCACTTTTATTATTATTATTATTATTACTGTCACCATCTTTTGATTCTTTAGCTGCTGCAGCTGCCGCCGCCGCTGCTTTTTTCTTATTCTTTTTACCTTCTCTTTCTTGCTTTAATAATTGTGATTCTCTATATTTTGCCAAATAAATTTGCAAAACACTACTATACTGATCCATTCCTAAACTTGCCATTGCAAACAATATATCTTCCCCATTAACTGTCTTTCTTTTTTCATATATACATTTATCACTTGCTTCACTTGTAATAAAAGAAACAAACTCTGATACACATTCTTGAACACATTCTTTTGCTTCTTTACTGATTTTTGCATTTGGTGGTAATGCTGCTTTCATGATTCTTGCAACATTTGCAATAGGTAGCCACAGCTCGCGAAGTTCCATTATATCTTTTGTACTTGGATTTGTATTAATTGGTTCGTCATTCCCACTACTGCTATTATTGTTATTGTCATTTGTATCATTTGTATCATTCGTACTATTCGTGCTATTAATATCATTATGTTCTGTGTGAGGATTACCCATAGCAGTGTCTGTCATATTGGGCAGGTCGTTAGTATGGTGTTCTGTATCGTTCATTGTGTATTTTTTGTGATAGTATTGTTCTATTATTAATGGTTTCGAATGAATGGTATCAGTGAAAAAAAATTGAAGTTAAAAAGGGAAAAAAATTTAAAAAGTGGTCTTGGTCTTGGCGCGCACCTTTATATAAATTTTGGTGGTGATGCTACTGAATTTGTTAAAGATCATCGTGTTATTAAACAGGCACAATAAAACCCATCGGACGAAATCGGTCACTTTTGTTTAGTAGCGCTTAAGTACTAAGCCCCGGAAATCGGAGATCACTAAAGCAGCGTTTAAAAAAAAAAATATAGGCCTATAGATTATCTAAAAAATCTACAGCTTAAAAAATTGCTGTGTATGTTTTGGAAAGGTCCCAATTTGGGATATCTATTTGATCAATTTGTTGAACCTATTTAAAGATCGGAAATGCCGCAATATTAATACTAATACTTTAGTTATATAGATTAATGTGAACTACTGATATACTCCCATATCAATAGGGTTAGTAAAAAGCTGTTACAATAATTGAAAAAACACTTGAGATTTTTTAATGCAAAAATTTGTATAAATATATATAATGATAATGATAAAACATGAGGTTTATATGAAATTGGAATTAAATATGCTATACTAGTATTGGAAACTAGTCTTTTTTTTTTTATTTTTTTTCATAATTTTTATGAACTGTCCGTTGCTTCAGTAGAAGCAGCAACAACTTTAGAATTCAATGATTGATGAAATTTTGATATATTAGTAAACTTAGCCCTTGCAAGGTTCTTTTTCAACACTGATTGGTTTTTAGTTACCACTAGCCCTTTGAAAATATAATTTAAATAATCGTTCAAAGTTTCAATTGGCCAATTATCAGGAACATTATTCAAAACAAACTCCAAATTCAAATACTGACTCCAATTTGTTAAAATTTTAGAACAATATTTTTGACAATCTTTTTCATTTTTGATTGTTAAAAATTTAGAAAACAATTTTTGAAATAAAATTGATGGTTCTTTAAGTTTTGAATATTCTATTGATTCATCATAATCTTGTAAATCATCACATAAAATATCTAATACTTCAGTGTGAAGTTGTAGCCGACCTTTAACAATACATAACTCAAGTTTCAATGGAGTATCAACTAATAACCGATGAATAGAGTCAAAATTATAATCTGCTTCTTTTAATAAAGGTAATAACTCCAAGCGGAGTCCAATAAATATTTTCTTCTCTTGTGGTAATTTTGGATTATTTTGATTAATCATTAAATGATTAATAAAAGTTCGCTTACTATCTCCATGCAAATTTTTATAATCTTTATTAAACTTTTCACACCATTTAATATCCATTTTGTCTAATAAATCATTGATTAAAAATATCACCAAATCTTTTGTAAATAAACCTGCCTTTTTATCATAAACTAAATATTTTAAATATTCTCGTTTCAATTCTCTACTCTTTTGCTCATCCTCCAGCCCTTCTAATTCTTTTAATACTAATTGGTTATCAAATCTTTCATCTTCAAAAACTTTCAATACTCTTGGATACCTAGGTAATAACCATATCCCATATTTCCAAACCAAATTATCATCAGAACATTGTGCTAGATAAGCTGCCATTTTTTCTTCACCATGAACAAATTCATTATCTTTCCATTCTTTGGTTAACATTTTAGACCAACATTCCAAAACTTTTTCATTTTTTTGTTGTTTTTGATATAACCTTGATAAATAAAAATATTTTTTATAATCTTTTAATAACTTACATGCATCATCTTCTGCTTCTATAATCTCATTATCAATAAATTTTGATATTTTATCTTTTTTAGCTTTCCCTTTTATCAAAAATCTTAAATATGCTAATTCTAATGATGCAAATACATCATGTTTATCTGATATACTTTCCAAATCTCTTTTCTTTAACCATTCAATTAAAAATTGTTCAAAAAATTTATTATTTATTTTAGACTTTTCAGTATAATCTAATAAACCTTTCCATAACCATACTTCACCTTTAACATCTTGCCTACTATAAATATAAATAATTGTTCTTGGATCTAACGTCCCATCTAACCAGATATTTGAAACCTTATCTCGATTCAAACTTCTTAATCCAATCATCATTTTAAGATATTCTATTTCATAAATGCTTTGTTCCTTTGATAAATCAAATCGTTCAATTTCTTCCATCAATTGATCATCATTATCTAATTTTTCTAATTCTACTAATCTAGGTGATGATAATAAACATTCAACCTTATCACTAAATACAAACAATGAAGATTTGATTTTATAGTCTACTAATTTCAACTCTTCTTTATTATCATCTGTTAGACATTTTTTTGTTAATTTGTTAGTAAGTTCGATATCTATTGATTCATAATCATCTAATACATTCATCACTTTCACTTCAGAATCATATTCTAATTCTTGTATTAATGATTGATCAATCAATGAATATATCATAACTTTATTATCAATTACTGCTGCAACATTAGGGAAATCTACTGCTACAGATTTCGGATATTTTGGCCATGGAATTGTACCTCTTGAAATATCCCCATTAACATTAACAACCAACCCCATTGCTGGTTCATCATGTTTGGTACCACTTGTAACTAAAAACTCATCATTACCTATGGGTATTAAAAATGGTTCCAATTCGACTCTATCTTCACTTTCACTATCAACACTGTTCACTGGAAATAATGGAATCTTTTGAATATTATCTAAATCAATCAAATCATAAGTTTCACTAGCCACCAATGCAAAACTATCTTTTCTAACACCTTTAACAATCCCTGGATAATCAATATTTTTCAATAATTTTAACCCTTCATCTTTAATACTAACCATTCTTATTGCATTACTACTAAATACTGTAACTTCATCCCCTTTATCAATTTCTACCGATATATCTTGAACATCTCTCATTGATTTTAAATTACATGGTGCAAACTCAGGTAATGAAAATACACTGGTTGTAGTCCCACTCAGCACCAAAGCTCTCGATAATTTAGGCAGCAGCCATATTCCTTTAACAGCCTTTTTCTTACTCTTTTGTCGACTTGCAAATATAAACCCTGTTTCTTCACTTGCTTTAAAATAATGTACAATTTCACCACTTGTCGTCCCCAAGTATATACTTTGTTCATGACTTTCTAAACATGTGATTTCTGTCGGGTCTTCAATCTCATCAATGAGACTGATCCGACTATACATTCTATAATTACAGTGATTTGTTTCTCAAAGTTGTGGCTTAAATTTGATTAATTGAATTTATTTGGTGTGAGTCGTCGTCGCCATCAATAACATTTAAGTAGATTTTTGGTGTGTGTGTGTGTCAGCGCATTGGGACGATCTTTTTCCATCCCCGCGCAACTCAGTATTCTGCACACCACAGAATAAATAAGTCAAGCTTCGCAGCTTTGTTTATTATCAACACCATCACTAAAATAAAGAGTAAAATGTTTAGATATCAATTACCTACGACTCGAGAGGTTACATTAAATAAAAGCTTCCGATGTGATTATTCACAAATGTTGGTGAATGCCGATGCAGCAAGATATCAAGTTCGAGATTCCTTGAAACGGGCTAAACGAGAATCAACACCCGATTATTTGGGTGTTATTAAAGCTATTGAAGAATATTTACCATATGTTTTTACTATAACTGATCATAATCAACAAATAGATACAATTGATTTCAAATGTTCATGGAAATTAGAAAAAAGAATCGAAAATACATCATATGAATTTGAGCGTGGAATGATATTATTAACTTATGCATTATCATATATGAATTTGGCTAATGAAATTATATCAAAAAATAATTCACAAGATAAATGGAAATTAGCATCAAATCATTTTTTAAAAGCAGAATCTATATTAATCTATTTAAATCAATATCCTCCTATAATGGATAATACCCCATCAGATTTACAACCAACCACAACAACACAATTAATTGCTATATGTCAAGCATCATCACATTTAGTTGTATTATTAAATAAATCAGAAACTGATCCTGAAAGTAAAATTACTTCACCTTCATTATTAACAAGAATTTCAATATATGCTAAAGAAAAATTCCAAATTGCATTAAAAATTAAATTTGAATCTAATGATTTAAAACAATGGTTGTTAACTGGTTATAATTATTGTATTGCTCAAACACAAAAGTATATGGCAATGGATAATGAAAAAAATAATAAAGTTGGATTAGCAATTGCTTATTTAAATGCTGCAGAAGAAACAATTTCATCAAAATTATTAAATAAACCTTCTAAAGGTTTGGTAACAATGAATTCAAAACATCCAATGATTATTGATTTAAAAAAATCAATAAATTCTTTAATGATTTCTTATAAAGCAGAGAATGATCGTTTAGCCTTTCAAAAAATTCCAAATGTTAATGATTTACCAAAAGATTGGCCATCAGGTAGACCTTTGAATGAAGTTAAAACTCCTTGGCAACCTCCAAAACCTTTACTAAGTTCTTCAGCTGTTACTTCGAATAACCAATCAGCATACACTAGTACCTCACAATATTATTAGTTGCCCTCTTTTATTTTTTTTCTGTTGTGTACACTTATTTATTTTCCCGATTCAATAGTTTCTTAATAGTAATAGTATTATATTGATTCAAACGGTTGTCTACACATTGGACATAATCTCCTTGAAGTTTCCATTTCTAACCATTTTAATAAACAATGCATATGGAAAGAATGATGGCATTGACCTTGAATTAATGGACAATCATCACCAGGATATCGACATGTAGGGCATGTACCTTCAAACTGAACACGGCAAATACCACAGACTTCATCATCCGGAACGTTCCACTGCCATGTTGCTACAGCCTGCCAGTTTTTAATCACCACTTTCATACTCTGTTCTAGTATTATGTAAACGCGTTAAAGGTGTTGTGTTGGTGATTTCGATTTTTTGGGATCAAAGTTTAGTATTAAAATTGAAAGGTAAAATAAACTGAAAAAATGCTGGCGCCCGTCGTGTTTTTTTTTTTTTTTTTTTTTTTTTTTTTTTTTGTGGCACTCTTAACCTGGGGTAAGCAAAATGCAAACCTATCAGGGTTGGTATATACTTACTCTGTTGGAGTGTAGCATTCTGTACAAGAATCATTCCACATCTGCAGATAGAAAAACTTTTATTTGATACTGAATATTGAGTAAATATGATCAGCTTAACAGCCTTTAAATTGATTCAAGCAACTTTTCATAATTTTAGATACAAGAGCACATTACAAGCACCTTAATCATCATTTAGGACTGGCTTTAACTTTCGTCTTTGCCTAGGAATAGATATACTCACAGCTCCCCCTCTATAATATTCGTTTTTATCAAGTAAATATACCAAACTATATATGTTGGGAGTTGTATCCAGTCAAAGTATATGATACCTCATTTACATATGGTGTGTTATAGAAGAGCCTCATCAGCCGAGAATATATCAAACATAAGTGATTCTTGGGTCATAGGTATACATATACAACATTCTGAGTCTATGACGCTTCCATTTCACAACTCACATATATAGTATCAATTATCAAAATACAAACCTGATCAAATAGAATAACCTGACACATCTATAGAATTCAACGCGTTGCGGAAAGGAGTATCTCATACAGATTGGATAATAATTTCAGCAGAGATACACCCTGTTACCGGCACCAATATGTACTAGTACTACCATTATAACTATATTATACTATACTATACTATACTATACTATACTATACTATACTATACTATACTATACTA
>JAKTSB010000313.1:0-22817 GCA_030579975.1 Blastobotrys buckinghamii (nom. inval.)
TTAATTGTTCAGCCATTCTCTGCTGATTCTACTACTACAGTTCTATCTTTATCAGTAGATAAACTCTAAGTTATTCGCGATAATTTATTAATTATTTAAGTTGGAGAAAATACTCCTCTTTTATACAATAAAATTTTCTCCTAACTAAAACACCATTCATAGCAATCAATCATCTCTTTTACACATCGTTTAACATCGTCGGCTTTTAACAAACTCTGATGCGACTCTGATACGACTTTAACAATATAGAGTTATTATTTCTTGCATTCTCAAAACCATAAGGACAAATCAACCTTATGAGTATAAATCACAGATGTACACACCAATCATTAATATAAATCACACGCATACTTACCAAAACCTTTTGAACTCGTTATCGTTTTCAAATTCTTTAATATGTTTTAGCGGTTTTCCTAACAACAAATCATTCTTTATATTAGTGAATTGATCGGGATACAAAGTCAGCGTCTTCATTATCATTTAAATCTTCGGTACTCTTCATATAATAGTACCATAGCACCTCTAGAGCATATTTTTTAAAAATATGTATAATATATATTCATATCGTTGAACGATCTATTCATTTAGCAAAACGTATCAGACTAAAGAAATCGATCTTTCTGTGACTATCGGCGGGTCTTGAGATTCAAGCATATATAGTCTGTATTTTTATCTGCTTGCTCGTTATTGATTTTTTTTATATATATTTCATTTTTAATTATCATATCATTATATTATTGTATGATGATACTATTATATATATAACTAAGATTAATTGATGTTCAACAAAAGCTTTGATTTAAGAGCTAAGAACCAGAGATGAACTAAACCTAAATCAAATAGTAAGATACCTATAATATTTAGCCACTTACTAACAATTTTACTAGATATTTAGAAATTAATATATTCTATTTCACGTTCTACAAGTCTCATCACAAGTTCCGAAGTATTAATAGTCAACAATTCATCACTATTTGACATTCATTTTTTAATGATTTCAATTATCAGTGGCATCAATTTACAATAATAGGATTGCTGAATTTAGATATAACAATAAGTAGCATCTACTCATTATGATAATAGATGGGCCAGATATTAAAAGATACAGTTGGGCTTAAATTTTTAACTATCATGACAATCGTCAAGTGGTAATATATTATTATCGATTCAGCCATGTTGAGCTACTGTGAATAATTATGTTTGGTACCTTTTTGTAATATTTTTATTACAAATGTTTGTGTTAATGGTTCTAGTGTACCTAAAATTTTATCACAATTGAATGCTCCTATATTTATGATGTATTGTTCAAAAAAATTGCTGATAACAAGCATGTATAACTTAATAAAGGTATCAGATTGAATCATAAAATGAATATCATCATCATATGCATGGATCTTCGATGCTAATAAAAAAACAATAAGCGAATACTAATTCTTTGACTACGAAACGAAATAGTCATGTTAATATTGAGCTGTTCCTTCGAACAGCTGGTATTATGACTGGCTTGTTGTTCTAATGGCTTTTGAATATATTAAAATATAAAAGTTAGGTTATTTTGCAGCTATAATAATTATGAATTTGAGATAAATTTTTGTCGGCATAATGTACACTCAGTACCTTTATAATTCGTTTCAAATCTTAAGAAAATTTTATTAATACAGGTGTTGCTAAAAAGCCTTGAAATTTGCTTAATTGTCTCACATAAAGTCTATATACTGTATTATAAAGTAAATAAAATACAAATGATGATTAAAAAAACAGATAACATAAGAATAATCAATTAATAAAATGTTAATTCGTTGCTTCATCCACAGATACTTGAAGACCCACCATTTTCAGCCCAAACATGCATTTTCTTCTTCGCGATCGTTCAATTGATCGTGATACCCTTATTATTATCAACTAAAATATATATACTATAAAACCATTCTCTGTTGATATTCTGTACAAATAAGCTAGCATTTCCATAATAACAAATAATAATAATAAATCATAACCATTGATAGAAAGGAGGGAAAGTTAATGTTTAGAAAAACCCCTCTCGAGGATTAACATCTCAACAATCTCAACAAGGGTCAGTCAAGGTTGGCGCCGCTACTCGATCGTTTTGAAAACGGTCATAGAATAGACGGTACGTTGAACTTAATGAATTCGATGATTTTACGCAATTTTTTTACAATTTATCATTACTATCTAATTAGTTAGAAGTCATTTAAAAAATCTTGAATATATAAAGAAAATAATATGAATATTTAGTCTTTTACCCCATCTTTCTATAAAAGTGCGCAAAATATCAACCTTATTTTCTCGTCAAAACAGACACTCTTCAATACAGTCTCGTCAAAAAATCAATCCGATATAGTGTAGTGGCTAGCACGGTTCGCTTTCACCGAGCAGACCGGGGTTCAATTCCCCGTATCGGAGTTTAAGCAGTTCTATTCAATAGTTCTGATTAATTTTTTGAATTTTGACCTTATCATGTCTTTTTGATAAGGTATGATGACACGCCCTGAAAAATTTTGATGTTGTGAGGTTTAGATGAGCCGCACAAAATTATTTTTTTTCAACACGAAATTTTATCGCGTGCCCTTTTATAATTCCTCTATACACGCGAGCGCACGCGTACACCCCCCTCCTACCCTACCCTACCCTACAGGACCAATTTAGTGTTTAACAGTAAGTAACAATATTGAATCCATCTATGGGTACTCTGCTTAGTCACGGGCTTTGTAATAGGTACTCTCGTAACTTCGGTATATCCTTTCTATAACTACTTCAACAGAATCGCTAATTAAGTGTTGAGATAATAAATCAACAAAGTAAAATAAGAAGTAGTTGGGAAAATGAAGGTAGAATTGGTAACATGATGAATGCATTGAAAAAGAAAGAAGAAATTGAAGAATTTATAGTTGTTGTTTAGAAAGACGGACGTCTGGAGCACAAAAAGAATACAAAACATAAAAATACTAACTATTACTAAACCTCCCGAACATAGCTCAAATACACAATATTTACAAATTTAATTAGTGGACCCTACTAATTCAAATCTGATAATTCCTTTGTAAAACCTAGTTGTATAGTTTTAACAACCAGAACCTTCAATTCAAAATGATCAATGAGTTTGAAGTAAATATATATGAATTCTTGTCATGGTCAATTGATCTTAGCTAGTTATCCATCGAGAGATCTTTAACGTACAGCCCGGTTGTATAACCCTCTATAGCAGCCCATGGCATCCATTGCATCCTACCAACCAACCGCTTGCCTTAAATTTGAAAATTAATTAAACCAATACTTGGGATTAGAAATTTATTCTCAAACAAACTAACAATAGAATCAAAACAAGCCTTTTAAAGTGTAATGAAATGTTTCAATGTATTTATAAAACTAGAAACTAGTAACTGAATGGATATATAGCCCGAAAGTTTGAAAAGATAGTGATATGACTAGTTGGCTTTATCCTTAGTTAGCCTGAAACCTGGGCATATATATATTATAATTTGGCTATAAGTATAATAAATGAGCCTTTCATGTTAACAATCTGAGGTGAACGGCAACAAATAATTAGTAGTTTCCAAGTCCAGCTGGCGCTAGCTAGTAATGCGGAGTCTAAACGCGATTTAAAGAAGCGAAACACGCTGAAAAAAGAGTATCAATTCTATGGCATTATAACGAGCCGTTCTGTTGCAAGATAACTTATAACGTACTATAATATAAGCAAAAACTTGGATAACCATCTGGACAAATGAATTCACGATGGCGATATCTTCAATCGGTGACTGTGCGGTAATAGAAAACCTATAGCCTTTTTGTAGTTCATGAGTAACATCAAGGCGATTGAATAATCGTAGGGTTTAGAGCTGAAGGATATTGAGCAAGTGTTGCAAACGTGTGGTGTTTCGAAAAGTACATACCCCAAATGTTATATTTGCTGTGGGTTGTAACAAGAAATTTCTAGTACTAGCGTTCAACTATCAAAAATAGTATTGCAATGTTACAACCCTATCTAAAGAAAAGCTTAGGAGTTACAGATCTAAGATAAATTGAAACTACCATTGGTAGTGTTTTTTTTTTCATTTGCCTTTATTGAGGTTTGCGTGTAGTATGATAGTGAAATCCGAACAACGATGATCACACATATGATATCACTGCTCAAGTTTTAAAATATCTGATTTTTGGATTCAACCTCAAACCTACTCATCTTTCCAGCCACACACTAATCCAACCACCACGTGCAACTATACTTAATTCGAGATCTTGATAAATAAGGTTCAAATTTAACAATCAACGGGCCAGATGATTATTACCCTACACCGTATAGTATACTGCCATGGTAATCTCAGAATGCCCGGATGTTGAACTTAATATACTATACCAGGGGATGTTTGGCCATTGCCATGGGTACGCCAAGTTGTTTAACTACCTTCTAGATGTCTTAATTTTTTGAATCAAAGAGGTGACCTATAATTTTTCCAATGAAAAAATCGTTTTATGAGATATTTGCAAAACTTTCAGAAGCTTTGTTGAATATAACTGGCGGTTATATTAAAAATTGTAGTACCCAATGGCCAAACTCCCCTTACAATGTTTATTCCGTCAAGCATGTTAGGCTGGATTGTATTACCGATTTATCCCTTTTTATTACAAAATAATCACTTAGCCATGGTTGCAGTGGCTCGTATTAGCCAGCGTGATTTTAGCTCGTGTTGCAAATATTTAAACAAACTTGACCTTAATGTAATAAATCTCACCGGTCGCAACAAACGGTATGAAAAATCTCCCAACCCCCTGAATATTTTGATATATTTTGAAGCCTTCAATTCCGTACAATGTCAACCAACATCTCATAAATCTAGAATTATACATTGCAATGACACATCATTATCAAACTCATCTTCACCAACCCAACCATCTTTAAAATCTTCAGATCCACTCCACCAGCCCCATTTCTCACTATAGTAATTATATTATGGATATTTTTATTTTCCCTCTGAGCTTAGCCACCCCTTAAAAATTCATTGTTTCACATTCTTCACACACACCGTTCCTAGGCTCCTTAAATTAGATTTGATGGAGCTCAAAAAATCTTTTTTTCAAACTATACACGCGCGCACCGTTTCCCGTTACAACCGCATTTCAAGCAGCACCAAGGAGCATCTTTCAAGCCAAGCCGCTAATTACAGTTGTAATTTAGCTTAGATTTACTGAGCCTCATGCTAATCCTCCCACTTCAAGTATTACTAACTTATATATTTTTTATTCTCCACTTCTAGGTTTGTATGAGGCTCATTACTCTAACTTTGCACCGGCAACGTTCGTTCTACAGTGGTAGTAGTATCAGCAAAAATATGCATTATTGTGTTAGGTTTATATGCGAGTGAGGTGTATAATATTAAGCTTAACTTTTTACAACTGAAATGGGGAGAGGAAGATTACACTGGTGGAATTTTTTTTTTTTTTTTTTTTTAATTTATTCACTTCACTGTAACGATTATAATCTGAGTTATTACATTCAGCATTTACATTTGCCAAAAACTTGACAAGCACTAACCATTTATAAGAATCACAAGTTGTCAGGTTGTAGGTTCTATTTATCAGTAACAACTATTAGCGGCAAAGTTTGAGAGTCTAGTGTTATTCCTAGAGATTATCAGCAAGTCGAGTATCGAACAGACTCTTAAAAGTGTGTCAAAACGACAAGTAGTTTATTTTTCAGATAACTACTTTAAAAGTATACATATTGAAAGTTTAACGCATAATCAAGGCACAATCACGATCATCGAGCTTTATTTTTTCGATTAAAATAATTCATCTGCTAAAGGTTATAAAAAAAAAGAGCAGCAAATCTAAATAATACAAATTTGTGGAGATTTACACCAACTTTTAAGACCAAAAAAAATCCTCAAATTTATTAATAACCACACTAAATATATATATTAAGTGAGTGTTTTCTTCATCCTAATATATCAACAAACCATCCTCAAATTTAATTTATTCACCAGAAACAACTATACTAACCCATTGCATTTTTCCAACCTACTTTATAAACAATGAAATCGACATCACCACAAATCTTTTTGAGTGATTTCGATAATAATGATGAAAAAACAGTCCCATTACCAGACAATGACCCCATTCCAACAAGTCCACAACGGAAATCACGGAATTTTTTCAAAAGTTTACGATCAAGATCAAAATCCAATCCAACTAAAATCATTATAGATGAACCACCTCCAGCAACAGATTATTTCACTACACCACCTCAAAGTGCTACATCAACAAATGGGAACAGCAGTTTATTTATTTCACCACCAACAAGTCCATCAAATTCATTACCACCAACATCACCTACAAGTCCTGGTGGTAGTAAAAAAAGACTATCAAATTTATTAAGTTTCAGTAGTAGCCCCAGATCAAGAAGTAATTCATCAACTCGACATGGTAATGGACGAAACTCTGTATATGTACCAGAAAATTTAATTGGTGATGATGAACAACAAGCAGAAGCATTAGCATTGGGGGCATCATCATCACCATTACAATCTCCACAACAAAGTGTAACGAATCTAAATTCACTAACAGCATGGAATAAAAAAGAGATTGAAGAACGATTAGTTAAAGCTATAGAATTACATGAAACAAACCATTTAACTGAAGCAAGTGAAGAGTTTAGACAATTAGCATCTCCAGAGTATGAAGTAAATCATCCTTTAGCCCAAGTACTCTATGGGTTATCATTAAGACATGGATGGGGTTGTGATAAGGATGAACATAAAGGGTTTGAATTTTTAAGATTAGCTGCAAGTAATAGTGCATTACTAGATCAATTAGCAAAAAATGATTATGAAAAACCAGATTTAAACTATAAAAAAATCGCAAAAGGGGAAATGATTCTAGCTATTTATGAATTAGGTAATTGTTTCAGGTACGGATGGGGTTGTGAAAAAGATGAATATGCTGCAAAAACTTATTATGAAAGTGCAGCTAAATTGGGCGATCCTGATGCTATGATGGAAGTTGCTTGGTGTTATTTGAATGGATTTGGTACTAAGAAAGATAAATTTAAGAGTGCTTATTATTATCGATTAGGGGAAGATAATGGTAGAATTGAAGTTGGAAATTCCTGGATTTGGAAAGAAAAATATGATCCAAAAAAGGAGTAACAAAAATTGCTATCAATGTGGGATAAGAATAAATGCATGAGAGTTTATGTATATTATAGTATTATAAGCTTAGTTTAGCCAAACCATAGCACAATCTGGAAAACACGAGCTGATTATGACTAGTAGGGCTTTCCCAGTTAGATATAATTCCAAAATAGTAAAATAATTTGCATTCATATAGTAATTGATTGTATTCAGCTCGACTTAGGGCCTATCCAAAGAATTGCAACATGTGTGACCTCTTGACAACTCCTAGACAATTCTTAAGATTTGATATGATTGTATAATCCATGAATAAGCCAATTGTGCACATCATTCAGTATTTATTATTATTCCATTTAGCTGCTATGAAGCTATTCAAGGCTTGGGTTAAAACAGTTATAAACACTATGACTCGAATGAAATACTAGTTGGATTAATTGTCTTATTTACTGTAATTACTTAATTACTTCATGGTTGCAAAATATGTAACTAAAGGTCAACTTTGTACACCTAAACAGTCAAAAGCCATCACAATCAAGTCATGGCACTCATCCCAATTTTTTAATAGTATAGGATTGACGACGTTTCCATACGACTATAAACCAGCCTAAGTGCCTCAAAAATACGGCGATAATATTATAATTTAGGATAAAGTTGATCTATTGTGCTTAGTATGAAGTACAACGCTTCATTCAACTTTATATGCATACATACACGCTGCACCGGCCAGCCATGGTGCACCATATTATGTTATTAAAAATTTGAATATTTTCCATGGATAAATATACCTTTCATTATTGATACCAACTGACGATCTTTGGATATAACTTTATAATAACGTTTTTGTTGTAAGATTGCATTCATCCAGATAGCTAATCTCAGTACTGCTACTATTTAGATGAAAAACAACACAAACATCGTAATTAAGACGTAATTATTCAAGTGATTATTACATGGATACGAGTGCTGTACAAGTAAGGTACCATGTGTGAGCCTCTATAGTATACCCTGGCCACTGACACCAGGCCTTCTTTCAGCCTCACGAGCTCATAACATAACTAGTAGGGATGGATAAATCGTCAATCCATTTAATATTGCAACCTCATAACTTGTAAACTGATTCACACCCACATCTCGAGATCTGCATAATGTAATTAAGGTGAATTTAAAACTTCCCAATACTATTAATTCTCCCAATTACCAAACTAGTTTTTGCTCATCACATTGTGACCGCTCGTATCATTAAAATTTAATTAATATTCTATAACAGGCATCAATCCTCAAAATACACACGTAATTAATACATGTCACTATAGCCATGGTGCATATATGGTACCAAAACAATTTGAAAACCCGCCTGATGATGCCTTGAATCAAACCAACCCAAAACAATAAAGCAATACAGAAAATACGAGAGCCACCAGCCATCCATCATGAAGCAGGATATTTTTTTGTATTTCCCCATGGCTTGCAAGTACGTACACGCCAAAAAATACGAGCTCATTACATATGGATTGACGCGCGCCCACCGGTCGGGGTTATTAAATTGTACCTATAGGCTCGTAAACTAAACGACCCTTTTTTCCTCAAACCCTTGTAACAAGCGGAACAGCATCTCCGCACTCTTTTTTAACACCCCCCAATTGAAATTCGAGCTATTAACTGATCCACTTTCTAAACGAGTTTGTACTCACTTTGATAGCAGTTCTTGTTGTAGTGGTAGTGGTATGCAGCCTTAGGGGGCCAACAATTTAAATGGATCCACTGCATGCAGTGAATTCTTGTTATTAAAGAAAAATTCCCCGGAATTTTGCATCCACAGTTTGTTCTATCCAGGCATAAAAGTTGGTCAAATTTTTACTTTATACGCGGCTAGCTACGGGAGAAAAAAAAATTAAAAAAATAATAGGCTACAGGCTGTCCAATCAAACCCTATTAACCTGCATCACCATTTCATCTTCGAGGTGGTCTTTTTTTTTTTTTTTATATCTTATTGGCTATAGCACAATAGTAGTACTGGAATAATTTAACGAGTTGACAACTACTTTTTTTTTTTTTTTTTCCTTTCTAGCAAATAAAATCACAATTCATCGAGTCAGAGTAGTGTAAATAGAAAGAGCAAAAAAAAGTTTGTTCTTAATAATCAGTTAAAGAAGAAATTAGTGAATAATTTTTTACGAAGTGGATTAATATTGCATATAAAAAAAAGTGGAAGAATTATTAACAGTAGCTTTTTTTTTGTTGTGGCAGGAAAATTATTAATTTTTTTGAGTTTTTTTTTTTTAATTCTTTGGAGAAATTGAGATAAAAGTTTCTTCAACAGTGCATACAGATCGAACTTTACAAAATAAAAACGACAATATCCTCAACAGATTCAAGTATCGATCAACCTGAAGAAAAAGCTTTAGAAGTGGTTTTGTGTTTTTTTTGAAAAAAGAGATATAGGGGCAATCATTATTAGAAGGAATAAATAAGGCGTTTTATGAATTTATACACGACAAAGTATTATAACTATTCATCTTTATCATAGATTAACAACCAATTTAATATATCAACGTACCAAAAAAATTAACAAACTCGAGCTAGTATCAATCTAGTGATCCGATTCAACTAGTCAAATCACAAAAACAACAACAGTGTAACAATTATTCTATAAAGATTCAACTCAATACAAATATAACTATACAACAATTAATAAAATGAACAATAACGTTTCACCTAGTAGCAACAATACTAACACACCAACTGATGGTGGAATCAAGAAAAAAACTTTTCGAAGAGCTCATAAAAAGAGTCATTTGGGTATGCATAGTATTAAATAAAAAAAAAATAAAAAAAAAAAGGCTAACATTTTTATTAGGGTGTAAAAACTGCAAACAAAGACGAATCAAATGTAATGAACAATTACCAATTTGTGCTCAATGTACAAAATCCAAACTATCATGTTCTTATTTACAACTATCAACTCAAGAAATCGAATTAAGAAAACAAAATAGATTATCAAATACCAGCCCAGAACCTCAATTATCTTTAGCAACTAGAATTTCAAATAATCTTACATTACCACCAATTAATCAAGCAAATTTAGCAAAATCATTACCATCATTATCATCAAGTGTATTACCAGCATTAAATAATTCATTATTATCAAACACAAGTAATCCTTTATTAAGGCAAGGATTTGAAACTGATATGATTCGAAGTGCATATATGGATTGGATGGAAAATGTTATGATTGATGCATATGATTATCCTCCTTTATACCATGCGGTTATGGCATTTGCATTAGGATTTTTAGCAACTTGTGGTTCAATATATAAAAATAGCAATAAACATGGTCATCATTTAATTGAAGCAGGTAAACATAGATTTATTGCAATAAATCAATTACATTCAGATTTATCAAAAGAAAGAGTTGAAAATGTTGATCCATTATTAGCATGTTCATTAATTTTATCATGGGATGTATTTTTTCAAGATGAAAATATTGAAACTTATGCTACATTATCAAAAGGATTACCAGCGGTATTAGAAAAACTACATACAAGTTCGAGAACTACACCAGCTGCTGCATGTATGACAGATGCATTATTTCAAGGTATTAAAGCAATTCAAATGCCACCTTATGATACTACATTTATAACAGAATTAACAGGTAAAGTACGTTCAATTCGAAATTATTATTTAAATGATGAAGTTTTATTAACTCAATGTGATAATTTAATAAAATTTATTACTGATGTTGAAATTTTTGTTCAAAATAATAAAATTCGACGATTTGCTGCTTCAAAATCTGGTACAAATTATCATGATCCAAGAATAATGTTTCAATTTTTAAGAGATTGGATGAAAATTTTCCCATCTGGTGCAATGGCAAATCGAAAAGATCCTTGTTTGTTATATGTTTATTATCATACGGTTACAAGATCATTAGATGCCATTTTCCCAGAAGTTCGATACATGTTTCAATTTGGTTTTATTGGACCAGTTGATTTAGTTGGAATTGAAAATATGGTTTCAAATAAAAATTTCCCCGAATTTATTTATCCATTAAAAGTTTTGGGGTTTTTCAAAGAACGATTATTTTTATTAAATAGATTATTAATTGCTAAAGATCCGTTAAGAATTAATGGAGATGGAGAAAAAATCCAAGAAAAATTTGTATACAATTTTGAATATACAATTCTAAATGCAGAACATTATCCAAGTATTGGTAATGAAATGTCACCACCTGTTTTGGAAGAAGCTGGAAGTTCAAGTGAGTCAAGTAATGGTAGTTCTAAAGATGATTCTACTAGTTCTAGTAATGGAAATAATGAAATGAGGAAAAATGTTCCTAAAAAAACTATGGAAATTTTCAAAAGTTATTTTATTGATAGAATGGAAATTTTGAGAAATATTGATAATCAATCTGCTAATATTGCTAATATTGCTAATAATAATGCACCTCCTTCTTCTAATATGGCTCCTCAGATGCCAGTTACTTCTGCAACTCCTCAACCTTATACTCCATCAAATTAGAAAAAAAACAAAACAAAAAATTGTAAAAGAAAAAATTGTATCAAATCAAATTAACTATTCAACAACCAAACTATTATACATTTTTTTATATATTTTTTATTCTTATATATTATTTACAAGCTATTTATATTTACTGTTATTATTTAATAAATTATTTTTTTTCCAAACGATTGTGTAATTTGTAGAAAAGAATTTTTTTTTTTTTTTTAGAAACCTATTAATAATTATTAAACGTATTTTAAACCATTATGAGCCCATAAGATGTAGAATAATGTAGAATAAACTGTAATTTTAATAAAATTTTGTAAAGCTTTGTATCAATCAAAGGATATTAAGGCATGATGATGATGATGAGGCTAGTTATAGATCGGGGTTCTTGGCACTAGTACTTAAATGTCAACTCTTTTAGAAGATGCGGCTCGTCAAACTAGTTATACCAGTAATTCTCAACCCATTAATCTTACTAAAACGTTTAACTCTATTGGGCAACTAAATCCCTGCACCGAGAAACCCTTTGATTTTGTTAAACACGCTTGAGTCTTGATGATGAGGCCAGGAATGATTCACGCTTAAAAGATGAACCCACGCGATCACATTTTTTTTTTATCCGATTTTTTTTTGATCCGCCTGCTTCATGAAGTATCATTATTAAGCAACGCATAGGGTATTTTATTTAAAAATTTCAACTATTGATTTAAAGAAAGTTGACTCAAAGGAAGCAAAAGAACTTACTATTGTTACAGAAGACTATCAAGGGTCTATAAGAAGAATATCAACAAATAGTCTATAAAAAACTTACGGGTATTATAGAAACGAACAAGTACAGTTATAGGAAGGTAAATAATATTAGAATATCCAGAGTTGAACAACTCGACTACGACCAAAATATTAAAAAAAAAAAAAAAAAAGTTTATCGGCATTAGTATTATATTAATATTACTAGAGTTTTAGCATCTATAACCTCAACTATTTAATAGAACTAACGGTTACACTAACAGCATAACAAATATATCATAATGAGTGCTATATTGTCAAACGAAGATCTAAACGATTTCATTTCACCTGGTGTTGCATGTATTAAACCAGTAAAGATTGAAAAAACAAATGAAAATGCAGAAATTGAAATTGGCAAAGATGGGGAAGCATATGAAATTTCAAAAGATGGATCACAATCTCAAAAATTAAATGAAGCACAAATATCATTGAGTGATTGTTTAGCATGTTCTGGATGTATTACAAGTGCAGAATCAGTATTAGTATCAATGCAATCGCATCAACAAGTATTAGAATCTTTGAAAGATTCAAAATTTAAAATATATGTTTGTTCAATATCACATCAAGTTAGAGCAAGTTTAGCAAATGCATATAATTTATCAATTCAAGAAGCTGATAATAAATTAATTGGGTATTTGAATTCATTAGGGTTTAAACATGTGGTTGGTACTGAAATTGGTAGAGCTGTGGCATTAGAATATGGGTTTAAAGAATTCGAACAACGAGATGGTGGTTTAGTATTGAATTCTAGTTGTCCTGGTTGGACTTGTTATGTTGAAAAAACTCATCCCCATATGATTGAATATTTATCTCAAGTTAAATCACCACAACAAATTACTGGATCATTATTGAAAAAAGTTGTATCTAAACAATATGAAATTAATGAATCGGAAGTATACCATTTAAGTATTATGCCATGTTTTGATAAAAAATTAGAAGCTTCAAGACCTGAATTTCAAGATACTGAAGCTAATTCAAAAGATGTTGATTGTGTTATTACAACAAAAGAAATTGTCCAATTGCTCAATGAACAATCATTAGATTTCCCATCATTACCATCATCATATGATTCCAGTGATACTAAAGAAGTATTAAAATCATGGCCAGAATTTAGTTTTTTATCAAATGAAGGTAGTTCATCTGGTGGGTACTTGGATTATATTTTATCAAGAATATCAGAACCATACCCAAAGAGCCGAGTTGAAATTGTACCGGGTAGAAACGCAGATATCGTGGAATATAATCTAATAAACGACGAGAATAATACTATTATAGCGAAAACGGCACGAATTTATGGATTTAGAAATATTCAGAATTTAGTTCGAAAATTAAAGAATAAAAATTTAAGAAAAAAAGTTGAATATAAATATGTTGAAGTCATGGCTTGTCCTGGTGGATGTATCAATGGTGGGGGTCAAATTGGATCATCTGAAACTATTAGTAGTAAAGATTGGAAAGTCATGGTAGAAGAGAAATATGAAAGCATTGAAAAAGTTAAGGTTGGACAGGAATTGGTTAGTAAGATTTTAAGTGGGGTGTGGGGTAGTGATAGTAAGGGGGAAGAAGATGAGCTGGTTAGGTGTGAGTTTAAGGCCGTTAAGGAAGAAGATAATGGATTGCCCAAAGCGTTAACTGTTGGTACTACCTGGTAGTACTTTACTAAAGTATTATAAAAGTATATCTCAGGAATCTGGAGAAATATATCCATTAGTATTTATTTATTTTTCAAATATCTATAGAATTAATTAATCAATTTATACATCATTTTGCTAAAGTAATTACTACCATAAATATATATATTCATACATATAGTGATTAGTTTTGATTTACTATATATAATTACCCCACAATTATTCATCATCTTTCTTGGTTTGATTCTATAATTGAAGGATAACTGTAAACGTGTTACCATATATCATTCTTAATCTCAAAGTTTACAGAACAGTGAAGCATATCTCCTTGTACAGTGCTCCAGTCACTACGCCTTATTTCCGGTGCGCTTATATCTAATCTTTTAAAATTTACTGGAAAATTGCCCTCAACTTTTCTAAGGATTCCCTAGGATTTCAAACCAAATATCCCCTAGGGAATCCACTTGGAAAACCTCAATTGAGCCTTATCCTTCATAAATTCTTCATAAATTCATTACCGAGCTTAATAAGTTAATCTGATCGATACGCTATGGAAGTACTATAGCTATTCGATGTGATTTCGCTTTAATTTAGAAACTGATAATAAATTCGCGAATATAATATTTTTTATACGCGCGTTGCCATGGGAAATTTGGTGCGATATCGCAGACGATATCGGGTTTAAATGTCGAAACTTCCACCGCCAATGCTGCTTCCTAAAATCTATTATAATAATTACTTGGATGGTATAATTGAGGATGATCTTAAAATTAAGAACCAAGTAAATCAAACTTTTAAGGCAGTTACCATAATCCACCTAATGGCATTTTGATACCACAAATTTAAGTATATAATGCCAAATTTATATTGAAGCTACTAAGCAGCAGCATCTAGCACTAGCTACCTTGAATCATAACTACAAGCTTGTACATATATAGATAGGCCTACAAGTTGCATGAATGAATTGAAAATTACAATTGGGTCCGTCATGGAGAAAACACCGTTCAATGGATCGATGCTCAATGGAATCATTGCTGACGTCGATAGATAGGATCGTTGGTATTGTAAGCATCGAAGTCTAGACTGAAGAATTCCTAGGCCTATGTTATTAACCGAGTAGGATTAATGGCACTGAGCTAGTTAGTACTACATGTGTTTAAGCATGGACAATTTCAAGTGCTGGCATGGCGGCTGCTCACAACGCTTAAGCTTTGATAAAAGATAACACACTGCTATCGCGCGTTCCGATTGGCTCGTTCCTACAGCATGGATGCCACCTATCAACTCAACGACACGGCTACAACCAAGCATTGGTAATCAGTCAATGCATGCTTCACAAGATTAGTTCTACAACAAATCGCCACGATCGAGAAACCCAGAATGGCTGGTTAATTGAAATATTAAAGTTGACGATGATGATTACAAACATTTTTGTCACCAACAGGTAATAAAGTTTATAATCAATTAGTGGACTGCCTCCTTGCAATGAACTAGCAAAATAAGTTAGAACTATAAGTATATATTGGTGCATCGGATCCAGGGATTACTCATCTCGAGCATAAGCCCATTCCTCAGAATCCGAATGGCGGAGCTCTCATGGATTAAATCCTCTAACAATAGGCCGGCCTCAACATTAAATGATTATTTCTCCAGGCTTCCTTAAGCTCCATTGCAAATATATATTAATGCCTTCAAGGGCTACCTACCTACACGTGTACTGTAACTACAAGTACAGTAGATCGTGGATCGTGGGGAGAGCGCGATAAGTACACAAGCTAATCCCGCTTCTACCAATCGCCAGCATAAAAAGTCCCGGCTCGCTCCACAGTTCACCGCAAGATAAGCTTTATTTGTAGGTGAAATTACTGTAACAAGAGAACAAACAAAAAACCCTTTATCGGGCTTGTCGGAGTTGAACTGAAAAGGGTTTAACGGTGTTGGTGTAACAAGCTGGTGGTTACCGCCGCTTGAATTCCTTTCTACCTTTCCTCTCCTCCCCCCTCGGAGGGGCAGTAAAAAAACCACACAAGATAATTATGTAATGCGGAAGATGATGGAGATAACCGTTTTTTTTTCCCACTACAAGCGTGCCAGTTTAAGTTTCAAGCCACAGTATATTTTTCTCTTTTCTTTCGCCGCCGCCGCTGTCGCTCTGAAATAGACATGATTAATCAATTCGGCATACTGAATTGAAGTATCCATGAATTTTAAAGCCCTTCAAGCGGTCGTGGGGTCTCAGGTTGGAGAAGGTTATTGGTGAACTGAACACATTAATTAAATTTTGTGAGCAGATCAGAAATTTCTTTATGCGATAGTAATACGTACTGTTATTAGTGTACACATGTAGGTAGGATTACTAATTGTTGTATTGGATAGAACGTCTCACGTAATCATTTGCTAAATCCAATGGTGTGTATTCCCCACTACTCTACTGCTTAAGATGGTCCAAAAAAAAAAAAAAACCCTTGTGCTGGCATTTTTGAACAGTACTCTCATTTTTAATGATAAAATATATTCCCAAGGAATGATGACAGATTACTTATGCACTAAAAACAAAGTTCCAGTGTACCCGGTGCCATAATATTATCAATTGGGCTCATGGAGTAACATAGAATAGGGTCTCAAGAAATTAAAATTTCAGTGCAGCGCAACAAAATTTATTTCTTTCTGGTACCGCACAAAAAATCCCAACCAAAAAAAAAAAAAAAAAAAAAAAAAAAAAACACTGTAATAATATACCAGTATTTTAATGTAGTGATTTCATAAACACAGCAATTTCACCTCTCTCTTTCTTTCTCTTTTCTTTCTTCTTTTCTCACTCTTTCTTTCTCCATTTATTTTATTTATATTTTAATTCTTTTAATTTTTTTTAATTTTCTCAAAATTTTTATTTACCCCCCAATTGACAACGAAATATTACCAAGAGAAACTAAAAAATGGCATTTAAAGACAACGTTGTTATTGTAGTTGCAGGTGCATCCGGTGATTTAGCAAAAAAGAAAACTTTCCCGGCATTATTTGCATTATTTGTTCATAACCAATTAGCAGAAGGTACCAAAATTGTGGGTTATGCTAGAACTAAAATGAATGATGATGAATTCAAATCAAGATTAAGTAGTTATTTCAAATTATCAACTGATGAATTAAAACAAAAGGCAGAAGAATTTAAATCTTTATGTACATATGTTAGTGGTCAATACGATAAAGATGAAGGTTTTCAACAATTAGATAAACATATCAATGAATTATCATCAAATGCAAATAGATTATTTTATTTAGCTTTACCACCATCAGTTTTTGGACAAGTTAGTGCGCATTTAAAGAAAAATTCTTATGGACCTGCTGAATCTAGAATTATTATTGAAAAACCTTTTGGTCATGATTTGGAAAGTTATAGAGAATTACAAAAAGAAATTGCACCAGAATGGAGTGAAGATGAAGTTTATAGAATTGATCATTATTTAGGTAAAGAAATGGTAAAAAGTATTTTACCATTAAGAGAAAATTCAATTTTTGATGGAATTTGGAATTCTAATCATATTTCAAATGTTCAAATTGTTTTAAAAGAACCTTTTGGTACTGAAGGTAGAGGTGGTTATTTTGATGAAATTGGTATTATTAGAGATGTTATGCAAAATCATTTATTACAAGTTTTATCTTTATTAGCAATGGAACCAACTACTGAAAATGATAGTGAAAAAATTCGTGATGAAAAAGTTAAATTATTAGAATCTATTAAACCAATTGATTTAAATAAAATTGTTTTGGGTCAATATGGTAAATCATCTGATGGTACAAAGCCAGCTTATGTTGATGATGATACTGTACCAGAAGGTTCAAAATGTTGTACTTTTGCAGCATTTGAAATTGATATTGATAATGATAGATGGAGAAATGTTCCATTTATTTTATCTGCTGGTAAAGCTTTAGATGAAGGTAAAGTTGAAGTTACAATTAATTTCAAAAAAGGTGATAAGTTAGTATTAAAAGTTCAACCAACTGAACAAGTTTGGTTAGAAGTTGTTACAAGAAGACCAGGTTTAGCAAGTGGTAAAACTAATGCAAAATTATTATTGGGTGTTAGAGATCAATTCCCTGATGCTCAAATTCCTGAAGCTTATGAATCTTTAATTTTGGATTCTTTAAATGGTGATCATGCTAATTTTGTTAGAGATGATGAATTAGATGTTAGTTGGAGGATTTTTACTCCTTTATTGCACCATATTGAAAAGAAATCCCCAAATTTGGAAACTTATACTTATGGCAGTGAAGGTCCTGAAACTGTCAAATCTTTATTAAAAGCTAACCTATAATAATATTTGTTTATATGTGATGATGAGGTTGTTGTAATTTATTCTTTCTTTATGAATTTGTTTTTATTTTATGTATGAAAAAAAAAAAAAAAAAGTTTTTTTTCAATTTTTTTTCTGTTCCTTAATTGTAGTATACTGTGATTTGTGGTGCGATGGGAATAGCTTTATTGGTTCTGTTAATTTGGTAAATGAGTTTTTTTTTTTTTTGGTACTGGAATGGTATGTGATCTATGAATTTATGATCATCGATGATCTTTCAAATCAAGGTCTGTGATGAGATCTCGATGAGTTGTTTCTCGCTTATTTTGAATAAACTATGGATACATATAATAAAGATGGATACTGCACGTGTTGTGGTACATACTGTGTCTATTTGAAATACAATTTAAAGAATACTAATGCATTTTAATTTTTGCGGTACGGTATTATATCAATAAAGAATATATGGTAATATTAACCAAGCTTGTTATCTATTCTAGCAGTTTAGCCCAAGTTAATAACTTCCAGTATACCAGTATGATTTAAAACCTGCTTTCTACTTGTATATTGCTAGCGACCTTGTTAACACTGATATTGCGATATATTTATCGATGTCAATGAATGCCGAGGCCTTCATTACCCCCTGATTATTCTGAGTATTTTTACTGGAGTTCGTGTAATACTCATCGCAATTCTATTAATGACTGTACAGTTATAAACGCATATGGCATCGATCTAAGATATTGGCACAAAAAAAAAAAAAAAAAAAAAAAAAAAAACCCAATTAACCTCGCTCTTAATAACGCAAAACTAAGCTTGTTTACACTAATGTCGACGTACTGATACTATAGCTATATATAGTATATATATATTATAAATTGAAATATGTAAACTAGTAGGATGCAGGGCAATTGTATTAACCCAACCACCGTGACCACTTATTAGGAACTTCATGTACCACCTTCATTGCAATATATTATAACTGCTGAATTTGATTAGATAAAGTTAATGATGGATTAAAAGGTTCAGTTTTGGAGAAACCAAAAGTTGAAGAAGGATCGAGGTTGTATATATACGGTTCATATATATCAATTGGTCAAACGATTTTGTAAACTAGCTTATGTATTACAATTTAAACACGCTTTCCTTTTTTTTTTTCATGGGCTAATCTTTACCATAGAGCCACAATAAAATTACAAACTCTGTGAATATATTGGCCTTGTTATAGCTCTGGGTCTTCATCAGTTGTAATAATAGTTATATGTTGTGTCATAGTGCTTGATTTAAACTGCTAGTCTCGGTATACAATTATAATAGGTTACAATGGGTTATAAACTAGTATGGTTTTTAAGCAGTACTAGTACTAGCACGTGTGTTGTACAAGCTTGGAATACAGTATAGAAAATGCGGCTTTTCATGTGGTATGCGCTTAATACGCGCACTTGAAGTAAAGCATTAGTAAAAATGCTAGCGCTTAGCGACTACATCGATCTTTGGATACAAAATCTTGTAAAATTGCAGGTATAATTGTACAGTTATGCGTACTCAGCTACTATATGCGTGGGGTTTATAAGAATTAGATAAATTTACGGACTATTAAGGGAGCGCTAAAAATAGCTACCTCAATTAAGTAATTAATTAATAAATCAATCTGATTTTGCAATGATCAAAGTGAGAGAAAATCTTTGCATTTAATTGCCGAAGAGCGTTTAATAAATTTAGTTAATATAATAGGAATATATCTCTGCTTTTTTTATTCAACTTGACAACAATATTTTCTTCATTAAATATAATAAATCTAAAACGACTAACGTCAGTATATAGCTGGAGCGAATCAAAAATCCTAATTTAACAACTTATCAAGAAAATTATACCAAAAATGTCAACTAGTAAAGCATCATCATCAATGATATCAAAATCACGATCTAATACTATAACTTCACGACCTACTACCAAGAACTCACGTCGAAATACCAGTACATCAAGAAGAAGCTCATCTCGACCAAGTACATCTAGATCAAATATCAATACTACTGACAATATTATTTGTTCAATTAGTGAAGGTCGATCTAGTACTACTATTGTTGGATTAACATTTTTCAATTTATCCACAAATGAATGTACATTAGTATCAGTAGCAGATTCTCAAACTTTTATTCGAACTTTACATAAATTAGATGTTTATCAACCAAAAGAATTATATTTATCTCATCATACATTAGATCTTTCATCAAAATCAAAATTAGTATTATTAATTGAAGAATGTTTCCCAGAAATAAAATTTTTCCCAATATCAAGAAAACAATTTAATGATTGTTTAGGAATTGAATTATTAGAAAAATTGAAATCTAAGGATCAAGATTTAGAACATATTAAAACAGAATTAATTGAAAATTATTATACTGCATGTAGTGCAGCAGTTTGTTTAACTCAAGCAAGAGAAAAAATTGGTAATAATTTAAGAGCTGTTAGGTTTAAATTTGAAAATAGTGAAGCAAGTATGATGATTGATTCAAAAACTATCAAAGCTTTAGAGTTAGTTGGTAATAAATATTTAAAAAATGGGATATCATTATTAAAATTATTAAACAAAACTCAAACACCAATGGGGAAAAAATTATTAAGATCTAATATTTTACAACCAGTTATTAGTATTGATACTTTGAATTTAAGATTAGATGCTGTTTATGAATTAATGAGTAAAGAAGATATGACAAATGAAGCAAATAAATCTTTAAAAAAATTTGAAGATTTTGATTATTTAGTAACTTCATTAATTAATTCTTCTAATAATTCAAAGAATAAAATTAATATGATTTTAATGTTAAAACAAGCTATTACTGCAGCATTTGAATTATATGAAATTTTACAAGATAGTGAATGTATTTTATTAAAAAATATTCGAAATGGATTAAATTGTGAATTAATGACAACAGTGATTCAATTAATTAATTCTGTTATTAATGAAGATTGTCAATTTGCAAAAACTAGTTTAGAAATGCAATCACAACAAGCATATGCTGTTAAATCAGGTACAAATGGATTTATTGATGCATCAAGAGAAGTTTATAAACAAGTTACTGATCATGCTTTACAATTAATAGAACAATTAGGTATAGAATATTCATTAAAATTGGAATCTAAATTTGAATCTAAACGTGGGTTTATTATTAAAATTTTTGATACAACTCTTAATAATTTACCTTCAATTTTTATTTATCCTAAAAAAAAAAATTCTAATAATGGTAAATTAATTATTGAATGTACAACATTAGAATTAATGAAATTAAGTGTAAGAATCACCAATGCTTTAGATGAAATTATTTTACAATCAGAAACTCAAATTGTATCATTAATTGATAATTTAGCTTCAATTGCAGCAGCTCAATTGTTTCAAGTTGGTGAATCAGTAGCAGTATTTGATATGTTACAATCATTTTCCAAAATTTCTTCTTTACCTAATTATACTAGACCATTATTTACTAATAATTCTGAAGTTTTATTAGCTATTCGAAATGGTAGACATCCAATTTTAGATAAATTATCACCAACAACAGTTGTACCAAATGATACTTTTTTATCTTTACAATCAACAAAGGCATGTATTGTTACTGGGGTTAATATGTCAGGTAAAAGTATTTATTTAAAACAAGTGGCATTATTAACAATCATGGCTCATTTAGGTTGTTTTATACCTTGTGAATATGCACATTTCCAACCATTAAAATCATTACATTCAAGAATTTGTCATGATGATTCTTATGCCAGTAACAGTAGTTCATTTTCAAAAGAAATGACTGAAATGGCCCATTATATTGCATTATCTAATTCTAAATCTTTAATATTAATAGATGAATTAGGTAGAGGTAGTAGTCCAAGTGATGGTCAAGCAATTAGTATGGCAATTTTAGAACATTTGATTGAAAATAATGTACCAGTTATTAGTAGTACTCATTATACACAATTGGCCAAAGTTTTGGAAAAAAATTTATTAGGATGTCAATGTATTAGTATGAAAAGTATTTTAGGTGAAAATAAATTGAAAATGTATTATAAAATTCAAAAGGGAGTTATTGATGCTGGTGATCATTATGGTATAAAATTTGCAAGTGCATTACCATTTCCTGATAAATTTTTAACTATGAGTAAAGAAATTGCCAAAAATTTAGATGGATTAAGAAATGAAAAAAATGATCAAAATAATAAAGAAGATCTTAATACAAGAATTTTATTGGATTTAAGAGAAGCGTTGGGGAATATTTGTAAAAGTGATTTAGATTTGGAAACTATAGGGTCATTATTAGGTCAATTGCAGCATAGATTTATTGATTCTGTAATGAAAAAGTCTTGAGATTTATAAATTTATTATCAAAATATAAATTCATTATCAAAATATAAATTTATTGTTGGTTAGTTGGTTATATAAAATATCTAGGATTTGATGTCTATTTATA
>JAKTSB010000314.1:0-22809 GCA_030579975.1 Blastobotrys buckinghamii (nom. inval.)
AAAAAAAAAAAAAAAAAAAAAAAAAAAAAAAAAAAAAAAAAAAAAAAAAAAAAAACACGCGAAAGTATCATGATATTAATCAAGAACATATAATTATCAATAAAATAAAATGGACTGAAAAGAGTCCTATGCAGAATATACTCAGTTTCTGAAGATCATCATAAAGTGCTTATAATAGGTTCAAATAAAAGATTTTTTTAAAGTTGTTTGAGAGCATATTTGGTAGCTCAGAGAAAGCATTAGGGCTTTGTATAGATCAATGATTTAGAAGTATACATATAAGAGATTAAAATTATCATATTAACGTTCCGTTTCTAATATTTTATATCTGACCATGAATGTAAATACATATATAAGTGTGTTTAAGACCGATGGCTTAGCGCTTCAGCTCGATTTAATACACTGTTACAAGTTTTGATTTTTTTGATTCAATTGAGTGAGTTCTGCGATTCTACAGAACATGAATGATAATCAAACGTTATATTGTTAGATTGATGATCGCGGTAACCTTTATACGCCGATTGTTTGACCAGAGCTATCCCAATCCCAGTTGGATTGCCAATTAATAAAATCATTATCTATTGAATCTGGAGTTCCTAAATATTAGTATATCTAAGCTATAGGAATTGAACATTGACTTCAATAATATAACTGATAGATCAGAAATTCTGGCCTTATCTCATCACCGTTGATACAACAATGATGATCATATTTGAATGATCTCAACGGCTTTTATTGCAATAACGAGAGCTCTAATTAGATCTATGTGTATACTTTATATAATACTTGCACATCTTTCATGCGGAAATTTAAACTAACGAATATTATTATCGCAGATAGTTTATTCAAACTTCCATTGCAAATTTAATATACTGTTAAAGTCCAAGCTATCATTTTCGATTGAATTGTTGAATAATAAGATGCCCATCCACATATATAAGATAAATACCTCAATTGTAACTATTAGTTATCAAAAGTCTTTTTTTCTCCAGTATACAGATTAACCTAATAGAATCAAAGTATCAAAGTTCTGCCCACTGTTTTAAAAGTTTAGATATATAGTTACTCAAAGTACATGTAGTCAAAACTTATGCTGGAGTGAAATATTGGCATACAGTGTGAGTATGTATGCTTGGTTCATAGATTTTAGGCAGGTACAAATTATTACATTGTAAAGTGCTAAAATCCACTAAAGATAGAAAAAAATCAAGTGTAAAAAAAAAAGGGGGGATGGCGAGGCTCTAGCGCTTGGCGCACGGGAAAATATGCTGGCAGGGCTCAAGGCATTTTCTTCAAGGTTGTAAATATTTCAGCTAAATCATGCCCAATTGCAGTAACTTCAAAGTGTTACCTTGTTCAAAGTCTTGAAATTCAATGCACTATAGAGCTCTTTTTTTTTATTATTAATTATAAGCATCGATACATCCGATATTGGTCGGTGAGAGTATCGGTCAGTATCAATGGGAGTGAACACATTTATGTGTAATAATTATAAGATATTGTTCGGATCGATATTAAACCAGGTTAGAAAATGCTACATCCGCGCGTGCTATTCTATAGCTATTTTAAATTGTAGTGATCCTAGGCTTACAATTGTTAACATTTCAAATCAAAGGCAACTACGCAGTATTTTAGGTCATGATTGGCTGCGGAGATGCGGCATAATTTTTATAAGCGTAGGCTATAACCGGCTTTGATCTAATCAGATTATCAGATCACAGAGATCTAAAGTATAAAATAAGGCCAAAAATTTAGATCCCCATACTAACCTTAGGATCAACAACGGTCTCACTATTATAAATGAAAAAAGTAAAATTTATACCCACGATTTTTCATTTTCAGTTCAAAATTTCTACAACAAAATGTTTGAATGATGTCTCAGAATATATTTCATTTTTACAAAAAAGCAAAAATCATACTACATCTTGAGTTCTGTAAGTAATTATGCAGGTAACATTCAGTAATTTAAAATTACCAACTTGTAAGTTTCCCATAAAGCATTCAACATGATGCAAGCAATACATGTATTAATTGGAAAAAAAAGAAAAAAAAAAAGAAATACATTTTATTCACAATTTAGTCGTCTACAAGAATAGAAATCTAAACTAATTCAAACAACTAATTGGTTTAGACAGTTTATAATGATACAAAACTTTTCATATAAATTCAAATAAATATCCTGCAAAAACTTTTAAAAAAAAAAAAAAATACTTCATAGTCTGCCAATCTCATCAAGTAATACTAACCACTGTTCACAATTTGCATTATGGGTAAATTACATTACTTACTAGCACTAGCTAGCTTATCAAGCCTAGTAATGGCTCATCAACCTTATATCCCAAGGAAACTAAGAAAAAGAGATGGTGTTACACAAGAAACTTTAGATGCATATGACTATAGCGGCAAATTTACAGAAGCATATTCAGCTACAATGGTTGGTACAATTGGTATCTTATTAATTTGGTGGACATTTACAAACTTTTTATTCCATGCAGCTCATTCATTTGTATTAAAATTCAATGGTAAAATTAGTAGAAGAGTACAACGGCATTTAATGATGCCAACTTTTAATAAAAGTCATTCAGCACAAATTTATTGGGGGAAATTCACATTAAATATTCCATTAAGAGCTTTAACAGTTCTAATTAGTGTTTTAATTATTGAAAATATGATCTTTTTAGGTACTGGGTATAAAACTAGTAAAACCAACCCAATTGCACCATCACTACAAGTTGCAAATTTTGCTGGTTTAAGGACCGGTGTTGTTACAATGTTTTTAATGCCATTTTTATGGATTTTTGCAGGTAGAAATAATATTTTCTTATGGTTAACTGGTCAACCATTAGATGCTTTTAACACTTTACACAGATGGATTGGTAGATTAGTTATGGCTAATTTGATTGCACATGGATTGATTTATTTAGCTGCATGGACAATTGAAGGTTTCTATGCTGAAGAATGGCAATATGGATGGTTCGTATGGGGTAATGTTGGAGGGTTCTGTGGGATCATTATTTTAGTTCAAGGTATGCATTATTTTAGATCATTGCATTATGAAATCTTTTTATATTTACATATTATTATGGCAGTTGGGTTTTTAGTTGGTGCTTATTATCATACTACAGTTTTGGCATATTATGAAACTACTTATGTTACAATAGCATTATGGGGTTTAGATAGAGTATTAAGAGTTGCAAGAGTATTTTATTCAGGTGTTAAATCAAAGGGTAAAGTTATTGTCCATTCAGAAAATGTTATTCAAATAGACATTGATTATTCTAAACGATGGAAATTTTACCCAGGTTGTTTTGCATTTATTCATTTCAGTGGTATTAAAGCATGGCAAAGTCATCCATTTACTTTTGTTCATAAACCAGATGATCCACAAGTATTACAAGTTTTTGCAAGAATTAAAAAAGGTATTACTGAGGATTTATTAGCCAAATATCAAACTGGTGATTTAGTAGGTATTGGTATTGATGGCCCGTATGGTACATGCCATCCAGTTCATAAATATGACAATATTTTATTTTTTGCTGGTGGTATTGGTATTACTGGTACTTATACTTATGCACAAGATTTGGTTGGCAAAGATAAGGATGCTACTTATAAATTTGTTTGGGTTGTACCAGATTTATCAGTATTGAAATGGTTTGGAGAACATTTGAATCATTTATTAAAAGATCCAAGGTTTGATGTTCAAATCTGGGTTCGAAATTCTTCATCGACCGAATCCGAAGTCGAAGCTACCATCAGTGAAGGTTCATGCAACAACAGTGAAAAAGATTTGTCAAAAATTAACGAAAAGACTCAAAGTACTGAAGTTGCACCAAATTATTCAGTCTATACTGCATCCCATGGTATGGTTGGTCAATTGATCAGAGATACTGCATTAGAAGTAAATGGTAGTATAGCTGTAGTTTCATGTGGTCCAGGTACAATGAATGATGAAGCAAGAGTGTCAATTGCTGATTGTTTGAGGGACAATGTTAATAAAAGTCGAATGGATTATTTCGAAGAGAGTTTCTCATGGTAGTTTATATAGAAGAAAAAGTTCCTATTTTGTGTTTATAGTTTTATTTATTTTGATCAAAAAAGATTAGCGTATTCTAATGATAGTCATTTTTTTGGTGTAGTTTTAGTTGATTTACCACCAAACTACAACGTACAGTATATCATGTTGATGTTCTATAGTTAAAATTTGTCCGAGCCGATCATGCTTAAAAGAAAAAATGTTATAAATCATATTTTTAGTCAGACGTGACTCACTAACAAGCCCGAGTAAATTGACTTTTTTTTTTTTTATCCTCGATGATATATACAAAGCTATCCTAAGTTTGGGCTTTTTATTCTTTTTATGATAGTTTAGATCATATATCCTAAAATCATGCTGAACAGCTGGGTGGGTAAACTTTTACCCCATCTGGTTAATTATAATCCGATTAAAAGCTGAGCCGCATTTCGCCAGTATTTGTTATATATGCTTAAGCTTACCCAACTTCAGCATGAGCGCATTTTAAAGCCAAATTGGGTTGGAATTTCGACAAAAAAATAAAGAACAAAAAAAGCGCCTGAGAAAAAAAAAATTTTTTTTTTCCACACAAAAATTTAACTCGGCGCGGGGACCCTTTTCAAATTTCATCCAATTTCTTGATTATAAGAAAATGCAGTAGACAAACCGTGCAAAAGTTATTAGTAATCTGAAAAGCTCATCTTAAATTTTCTCATCACCTTTTTCTTTTCTCTCTCTTTTCCTCTTTTTATCTTTCAAACCATTAATAACAACAAGAATCAAAACAAATAAATAGTAGAAATGACTGTTGAAATAGAAGGACCATTTTTATTACTACTTTCGCCGTCAGTGGTTCAAAATCCTCAACGAGCAGAGTCACTTATGCAACAATTTCATTCACAGGATGTTTTCCACCATCAAGTTTTAGATCGAGTCACAAACAAAGCTATCCAACTCCCTGATGGGTATTATAAACACGTTCATTTGGCTGATGATGAGGAAGGAAACACTAAGTTAAGCAGTGAAGATTTAGAAATTATATTTAATACTATTGCTCCTACTGGGAAGTTTACTGGGGCTTCAAAGGTTAACGATTTAAATGCAATGATGGCAGGTTTTTCAACGAGTGATGGATATTTATACAAACCACAACAAGAAGTCAAAGCACAAGCATTATCGCTAAAGAAGAAAGGTACTGGTAAAAAAATAAATTTTTTCGCTAAAATTGCTAAAGATGATGATAGTGATGATGAATTAATAGATGAAAATGATTTAATTGATGGTGATTTGACTCCAACTATTCAAGTTCCTGCTAAATGTGATCCAGGTCCAGGTAAAAAGAGAAAAAAGGCTTGCAAAGATTGTACATGTGGCTTAAAAGAATTAGAAGCACAAGGTATTGATGAACAACGGCAAGCACAAGACAGTGTTGTTAAATTAGATGTTGATGATACTGCTGAAATTGACTTTACTGTTGCAGGGAAAACTACAGGGTCCTGTGGTTCTTGCGCTTTAGGTGATGCCTTTAGATGTGATGGATGTCCTTATTTGGGGTTGCCTCCATTCAAGCCTGGCGAAACTGTCAGTATTAGTGCATTAGGTAACGATGAATTTTAGTTGCTTCTTATTTATAGATTATTTATAGATGAATTTTAACGATTAATTATATTGAATGCTTTGTTTTTTTTTTTGAAAGTTGCGATGTTGAATACGTCGAGCTATAACTGTGCGGCTTTACTATTGATACACGAGCGATACCGGAGCGATACCGGGTAGAGATACTGCCATGGTTCTTAAAGGTTACTTTATAATTTATAGCTAAAGTATGGATTGATTAACCATAGCACCACAAGATTTATAAATGTGGAGATGAAATTTTAAATTGGTATCCTAAAAGTTTACAGAGGATAAATTATAATCAAGGATTGCATCATTGTCAAGCTTGCAATGTATGCTTAGAAAGCTGCAAAGTTCATTTAAATTGTTTTATTCACAATATTAGACTACTAGCGATTTGAATAATTCTTTCATCGAGTTGATATATCGATCTAATAGTGATACAAAAGTTAGTCTAGCTACTAGATATATATTACTTGACTCCATCTTTCTATATATATATATATCTTTGATAACCCATTATAATCAACTTTTAATGGTTTAAAATTTAAAAGTATTGGCTTCTAATTTTCTGAGCTCATTGCTTTATATATATATATACCTGTAGTAGGTACGTATGCTTGTATACTGTTTGAGATTGCAATTGTATTGTTGCAATAAACCAAATTGATGGATCCGAAACTTTGAAGTTATATATATAATATCCCCTCATAGATAAAAGATATCTTTCTATTTATACTAACTAGACCCTAGGAACTAAATGTTATCGTGCACATGTTCTTGTAAGCTTTCAATACAGTCTAACTGCTATATATCTCTCCGCGAAAGGTGTAAAGTTTTATAATATATGGCTCGAAATTTAAATAGACAATTATAATATTTGTGACCACAGCAATGTGTGAACTAATCTACAATTAATTTAAAACAAGTCAACAATTTATATTGATAACATTCATATAGATTATCAATCTTCGGAGCTGCGAAAGATTTGATCCAAACTAAATTTATCATATAAGTACGGGTGTTTAATGCATGCATGGATGGTTGCAGCTCAGTTAATATGGTAATATGCATCATATTTAAATCAATCTTGAATTTTAAATCCAGGATATCGTAACGATTCTTTATTTTTATACTCTAGTTTATCTAAAAGGTTTAAATAATAAACTTACAGTTAAATTACTATAAGTACGAGATTGCATTAATTAAATTTATACTAATAATGATAAATTTTCCTAAGTTTTACTTCCTGCAAGGGAATTAAGTTGATGCGTTGTAGATGTTACTAAGGTAATAACCGGCTTTTGATAAATCCGGCCAAGCTCACTATATCCATATATAGCTATAGGGGAAATCGGACTTAAAAGTTTAAAAGACTAATTGGGCTTAATGCTCTATTTTATTACCGAAGCTGGTATACTATAGACAGCGCGTATGTGCGCGAAAGCTCAGTTCTTTTTTTGCCGTTGCAGATAGTATATATTTTAGCACATTGAAGCGTCGAGTATCAGGATCGATGCTCCGACGCTATATAGCTAATATTGCAATTATAGTTTGTTATAATATAGGTCACGAATAACGCGTTTGAAACCTAGCATGCAGGCTCATCAAGTAAGGGAAAAAAGGTAAATGTCGCAGCTTTAGTAGCCGAAAGATGCTTTAAATGCCAATTTAGTTGGCATCAATTAAATCCAACTATTTACATTTATAAGATTTCTTGAATATGCTTGTATATATACGGATATTTATGTTAAGGAGAGTTGAAATAGTGTATATATATATTCTAATAAATTAAAAATGCTTAATATGATCTATATAAATTCTAACCTATTCTTTGAATGGATAATCAGTATAGCCAGTTTCACCACCAACATATAAATTTTCCCATTTTGGTTCAGCGAATTCAACATCACCATCTTTTACTCTTTGGACAAAGTCCGGGTTGCTTAAAAAGTATCTGCCAACAGCGGTGACTAACTTATCATCTTTTTCTAGTAACGCATTTCGATGTTCTAACTCATGATTATTCATACATCTAACTAATACACCAGACCAGATAGCTCGAGCAAAGTCATCATTTTTAAAAGCATGTTTTTGTGGTTGCATTAAATGTAAATATGATAATTGATTACCCTTTTGAGCTCTGTCTTCCAATTGTTCAATCAAATGACTATGCTGAGCTAATGGACTAAATTGATACGCCATACCATTAGAAAAGCCCCAAGGACTGATTCTTAATGCAGTTTTATCAGCTCCGATAGTTTCGGTAATTGCATCAACAATTTCCAATATGAATCTTGATCTGTTTTCAATTGAACCACCATATTTATCAGTTCTAGTATTTGTTAAAGGATTTAAAAATTCATCTGGTAAATAGCCGTTAGCGCCATGAATTTCTACACCATCAAAGCCAGCATCGATACTGTTTTTGGCAGCGTTAGCAAAATCATTAATAATAGTATGAATTTCATTGACTGATAACTCTCTTGGTGTTACATGTTTATCATCGATTTTAATTGGAGATGGTGCTACAACATCTCCTTTATTATCGTTACTTGGTTGAGCAGTTCGACCCATATGCCATAGTTGTGAATAAATATATGATTCTTTGTTATGAACGACTTTTGTAATTTTTTTCCAGCCATCAACTTGTTGTTTGTTCCAAATACCTGGTGCTAAGTAATCTTGCATTCCACTTGCTGAGATACCTGTAGCTTCTGTGATCAATAAAGTACCTGGATATGATGCACGTTGTTCATAATATTGGGCCATTAAATCATTTGGAACATGACCAGGATCAGCTCGGCCTCTTGTCATTGGTGCCATTGCAATTCTATTTGATAAGGTCATGTTGCCAACCTTTAATGGCTTGAATGTGTTTGCTACCACCTTTGTTGAAGACATGATTGTATTTATGGAGTATAGTTAGTAGTTAATATTCTATAATTATTCGAGCTTTGACTGGGTATAGGAGAATATTTCACAAAATGAAGAATTCTCATTCTTTATATATACTTTTTAATTTTTGGAAATAGCTATTTAAAACCTTGGTTTTTTAGCTACCATCATAGGTAACTCATACTTGGATATAAGTCTAGCAATATCATGATGGGGGTTTAGATGTTTCAGGCCAAATCTTGGTTAATCACTTTTCGGAGCTGCGAGAAATACAGTAGTATATATTTTTAGGATATAAATTATTCCCGATTTTGGTGTATCGAACAGGCGCGCCGAGAAGTCATTTAATTGAACATGCTTGAATCAAAATTTCAGCTCTGCACCAGTTACACCAGTAACACCTAATTTCTAGTTTAATTACGGCCTTTCACCAAATGTCAAAGTATCTAAAGTTTCCCTATAGTATACCATACTTCATTCTACAATATAGAGTTTTGATTGAAGTCTTCAACTGTATAATTTTGAATATTAAAGATTGGACCACAAGGCTCAAATTTATACCGCTGATGGCAATTATTTATGCAATTTAAATCCACAGTAAGTATCTCCGATCTGGAGAATTTGATCTGTGTGACAGCTATAACATATATACCAGCTGTATATTCTAGCTCGTACACGTCCGCGGGAAGAATGAGATCATAAACTGTAAATGTTTTTTATGAGCTCCTTTTGTCTGCTTGAGCAAACTTTAAGCATCGGAGCAGCGCCAAGTTTACTGCGGCTTGAACAGGCTAGGAAATCTTACCTAAACCGTACAACGGTGCGCCGACAAGCGTAGCTCCGGGGAGCTCCAAACATACCGCGACGCTTTAACTGACAAATGCAGTGCCTAAATTTGACTTTATTGGAGTTACACCATGCTAATCAAGCTATGCTTAAAGTACTTGACTACTGAGGTCGTAATACTTCATATTCACGGTATTTGTATCATATCATATATGTAATTATTATATATTTATAATGCATGTTTGGCTACATTTCGGTACTAGGCCGTACCTATATTCAAAAATACAATGATATCGATAGACAAATAGCGCTGGCAGACCAATTGTTATAAAGTGCAACTCAGTCAAATAGTAACGATCAATTTAATTATAGTAATAACTAATAAAAGGTGCAATTCAAAGGTTTTTTTTCTATATCCCCAAGATATATAATGTAAACAAAATGATCTTCTGCTACATATGGGAATGTTGATGATCATCGCACAATTTTGATTAATATTAGCATATTTGGATATATATATAAATACAAGAGGCACAAATTTTAAGAAAAAAGAGAATATAGAATGTTGAAATTAAAATTAACCGCATGAAAAATAACTATATATACAATTATAAAAATAATTGTATTAGAGTCGTAGAATAAAAAAGTACATAACTTATAAACTAAATAGTAGTAATAATAAAATAAATCGAATATTGAATAAAAATGCAACGGAATGACAAATCGTTTGAAAATCGTAAACCTCATAATAGCATGATTACATCTTCTATGGTGTTGGACCTGGTTTGGCAGAGCTACTAGTACTAGTACTAGAAGAAGCTGAGGAAGAAGTAGAAGCTGAAGTGGAAACTGAGCTACTAGACTCAGAAGAACTGGATGTAGCAGAGCTAGTAGTGGCTGTAATATCCGAAACTGATGATGATGATGAAGTAGTAACAGCAGAACTAGTAGTGGTTGTAGTAGCCGAAACTGATGATGATGGTGATGATGATGATGAAGTAGTAACAGCTGAACTAGTAGGTTCAGTCACTGGTGAGGTTGGCTTTGGCTTGGTAGATGAAGTATTTTTGGTAGATTTTGTTGTTGGAGTTGGCTTTGGAGATGGAGTGAGTGTTTTAGTTTCTGGTGGAGTTGACCTAGTGATAGTTTTGTTAGTGGTTGGATTCAAGGTCTTGGTGTCTGTTTTTGTAACTGGAATAGTCTTAGTTGGTTGTGGATCTGGTTTAGCAGTGTTAGTCACTGTACAAGTGATAGTTTTAGTTTTACCTTCAGCCTCTGGGATAACCACAGTAATAACACCTAATGGGAAAACTCGAGTGATGGTTTTTGGTTGACCTTCAAACTCATAAGTAATTGTTTTGGTAACAATTACTTGTTTTGGTGGTGCTGGTTGTGGCGCTTGTGGTGCAGCTGGAGCTTGTGGAGCTGGGGCTGGTTTTGGACATTCGATACAATCAACCATACCAAATTTAACCCATTTCAAATAACTAACATTATCGATCAAATTATTATCAGCAGCACTTTCATCATAGATTGCAACACCACCAAATCTACAATAAGTAGCTCGTAAAGTATTAGCTAGGTTGACTAAATCCTCAGGGTTATAATATTGATATTCTTTAGAAGCTGTCTTTGAACCTGGTAACCCAATCATAATCTTAGCATCATTCTTCTTTGCTTTTGACCCAATAAAGTTATCCCAAGCACCGATATTATCTGAGGAAATTCTTTCAATAGCCCGTTTAGCCTTGACAATTTCTTTCTTGTAGAATCGGACAATAACAATATCAAATTCTGCTTCAGTGATAGCATCATTCAAAACTGGGTCTGGAATGGCACAATATGGTGAGCCAATTAGCAAATAGTCTTTTTTACAATCTTGAGATTCATAATTAGCTCTCATTTGTTTTGCAAAAGCAGCCCAACCAGTTTTATCATGAGAATTATCAATCGATAATTCAAATCCATCAATTAATGCATCGCCAAATGGCCGATCATACTTAGTTTCACCGCTACCAAATAACCCCCATAACTTATTTGCAAAGTCAATGCCATCATTATCACTTTTTAACATATTCTGAGTAGCATCTGGGCCACCAATAGATAAAACAACTTTTTTACCCAAAGATTGACAGATTTTAATATCTTGGTTAATAGTTGGACATGTGCTGAACCCGTCGGTAATTTTTTTACCATCAGAACAACCAGTGGCTATACTAAATACCAATGGATTATATGAGCTGAACGAATTAATTAAAACCATATTTACTGAATCATCTCGGCAAGTATCTGCTAATGATTTTTGTTTACCATTTGAATCTGCACCCCAATAAACAGCTAAATTTCTGTTAGAATTGGTATCATATTCTTGTTTTGTATCTGGAGTTTTGTAACAAACTGTACCAGCCTGAGCTAATGTAGCTGCAACTGATACAATTAATGCTGAATTGAAAAATAGCATTTTGTCTCTTGTTGTTATATGACTGTTAATTTATAACTAATAATGTTACTTGATGAGTAAATATAATTCTGATCTTGGTGAGCTGTCTGTCGATATTTATATTTCATGAAATCTATTTTTATCTTTTAAAATATCTCCAGACTTGATGGGTCAAGTAATGAAAAGACCCGTATTATTTCAAAAAAACCCTTGTAATTTTTTTTTCTCTTACATCCAAGATTAATATTATTATATTTTTGTTGAGGTTCTACTGTAACTTACAGTAGCCTTTAAAAATAGGTTATAAAGGCATGCACTTGAGTCCTTCTTAAATAAAAAGAAAAGATATACATTTGCTATAGCTTATAGAATAAAAAAAAAAACATTTGAAAATTAATTCGTACTATCCAAAGTTTCAATTAAGACCCAGGTCCGTCGTATCGATAACCAACCTCCAATATTATGTGTTTAACCATGCATGCGTGCATGGTATTATAATATGTTTAAGTCATACTCAAACCAGGATACAAATCCATGGCTATAGTGCTCTGAAGACTATGCTATTACTAATAACTATCGAACTACCCCATCGATCATATATATATATAGTACGGTCTAATAGTAACACCACAGCATTCGTTGCAGTTTTATTGTACCCCGTGATAATCTGAGGTTTAGGACTACGCATTGATTCAAACTTTAATTCTATATTTGTGCCATATTTTTACATTATTTGAACCCCATCAAATAGGACTAAGATCAAAATAATTATTAGTACTACTACTTCACTCGGGAGACAATCATCAATTGACATTTGATCAGTTCAGACGTTGCACATAAGATTACATGTGAAAAATTTTGAAATCATCCAATAAACAGCTCTAGAAAGGCTGGTCTAACCGTTTTTTTAATCTAAGATAAATCTACTGCTTTATGCGTGATAAACGAGTTTTTTGTATCTATTATTTAATCGCGATCAGGGTCTATTTGTCGGTATAATGCATAGAAAAGACCTCATTAATTATGTGTCTTGGCTACGAAATTTAAATCAAACCCGCCCTGTCAAGTACTCTCGTGGTATGCGGGTAAATTTAAGGTATTACGATTTTCAGGGATGCATATGATCAACATATGTCAACCCAAATAGATGTGCTTAAATTTAAGGTTAGATCGCCCAAGATCTCATCATCGATTGTGAGTTCAACGTAGAACTGCTTTATTTTTTGACCGACATGTTGTCATTGCGTGGAGGTAAACTTCCAAATACGTAGAACAAGCTCGGACTCTATATATAGGATAAAAACTCAGATATAATCGTGCATCCTATATATAGCTATATTATATCAGATGGTATATGGAATACTGCAATTATGCGTGCTTGCCATGGTAAAAGTTTACAGTATACTATAGTGATGTTTTAGCTGGTTATTTTTTTTTTAAAAAAAAAGAAAAGAGACAAACATAAAAAAAAAAAAAAATAAAATAAAATAAAACGGAAAAGGTAAACAAAAAAATTTCAAATAATTAAGCCCAGCCATTTTTATTTTCTTATAGTATTAAATTCCACACAGTATATATATATATCTATATATGGTTGAAGTCTCATTACCTGATATTTAGATAATATTATTGTTTAAAGCAATATTATTTTCAGTTGTAGTATCGATATTATTTCCCTTGTTAGTTTGAGAGAATCATTATAACAATAGGAGCAACACGGATAAAGCATTGAAGGAGTTCATTAGACATTTATCTTGGATATTATGGTATACTTCAATTGTGGTTTGGTCATGCTAACACCTGGTTGATGACAGAAATTTATGTGTTTTTACTGCGACATGACATGGTTAAAATTCGAGCATTGGCTCTAGAACACCCGTGAAAATTACCCTGGTAGTATTGTAATACCTTGAATGTAACATCAGATACCTTTACATAGTACCACACAGATAAGAGAGGTATATATGCCAACTTATATATACATATCAATTAATTGTATTAAATGAGGGCCCGATTCACCACGTCTGATAATAAACTTTATAAAATATTAAAAACTAATTAGATCAGAAAAACTCAGCTGCAGCTAAAGTGACAATTTGATAGATACCTCTAAATTAAGAAGTGATAAGGACAATTAATTATTAAACTCCAACTCATAATACTAAAAGATGATACTTTCTATATATAGACAATTGGTTGGATGGCTTTTTCAACATTATTTGAAGCTTAAAAAATATCTACCTACGGATAATAACCATAGATAGGATATACATATGTACAAGCTTGTTCGTATAGTGAATGCATTATATAAAGTTGTGTGTTATGTGTACTGTTATTATATGTTTATGGCATTAAGGTTATTTTCTTGATGTGCTATGAGCAGGTGGTCCCGGCGTTGCCCTCTTTTTGAACTCAATAATTCTAATGCATAGAAAGAATTGCTGTCGGGGAAATAATCTGTTAACATGTTATTATCTATTTTTAATTCATTTTTGAGTTCTATATATATATGTATATACATGGATAAAGTCTGAAAGTGTTATAACCGATCAGCTGTGTGAAGAGACTTTCTCGATAGATCTTGGCTTAACCATATCCCAACTTATTCTCAAAACTCAATCACCAGTTCTGCCGAGCTCAAACCATTTAATCATTGCAGTCTAATAAAAAAACGCCTAGATCATTCTTCAAGAGCTCAGTTTTTATATATTGTAATATTGTAATACCAACCTATTATCTGACTTCTTATAAGAGAAGCCTGTACCGATTTAGATTACTATATATATATACTTAGATCTTTCTAGCAATACAGTTCTTAAAATAACTAAAAGTTTTAACATAGTCTAAATATAAAATTACGTAAAATTAAACCATTTTTGTGTGGAAATAAGTTGTATGTTTTTGTTTTACTTAGGCCCTCATAAATATTAAAGTTGCAGTACAAGCTTCCGATCAATATTTTTAGATATAGACAACAGCAGTGACACTAGTTACATTCGAGCTGTTTGTATTATTATATATTATATCAATTAATTGATGCCCACCATATCTACTCAAGTAAAATTTAGTTTGTAAAAATGCTTGCATGACATTATGAGTAATGGTATTTCAATGCTTTTTTAATTTATATGAGTTCTAGATCAACCTGAAATTTAATGATTCCCATATATATTTCTATATTGTGCCTTGGAATTAGCACATGGTATGATTTATATTATTATTGAAATAAAATCGGTAAATGACCCGGAATATATCTTCCTGTATATATGTGCTTGTACATTTATTGAACCTAGCTTAGACATCATATTAAGCATGCAGTGATTCTAGTTAGCAGAAGCGTACAACTTGTACGTTATTTCTTATTCTCTGTAGCACTCAGGTCTACGATCTAGAACAGTTTAAACAGGCTGCTTATAGTTATACAATAAACTATATACTTGCTTATTTTTATAGATACTAGAATTATCATCCTATTGCTTTGTTTTTATTTTATTTTAAAGAAATTGCTCTGTGATCCTATTAGATGCAACATACTATACTATAACTGTACTTTATTATAAACTATATATACAGTATTGTTCTTATGATTCGTTTGCACGTTCGAATTAATTTAAATGAAACTATCAGTAATTGTATCAGATGTCATAAATCTAATACCCGGAATAGGTTACTTGGCCTTTGTTATATAATCAAATTTTTAAGAACCGGAACTGGAATTATTATGTTGTACTTTAATAAGGCTATCAAATTAACCGGAATATATGACTATAGACTGCATTAAATTTAATTTCTGCGTTTCAGCTGAGCTTATGATGGGTAATCTAAGCTGATCCAAGTGTAATAAAACACTTGCAAATTAATCCTTTCCTGCAGCTAATAACCAGGAATAGTCAGATACAGGTTATTCATGTGTATTTAAGCTAAAGTATGATATTAATGATGAAAGTGAATAATTAAATATTAATTAACATGAGCTGAAGGAATACATATATATCCATTTAGCATACTTACATGTCTAGCTATAGGATGCATAGTATAATTATTTGTTAAAAGAATATTCGAAGCTTGACATCAAGTCATAATAAAGATACCATTCATGTACCTCTCATAATATTTGCAGTATTTTAAGATTTTAGCTCAATTGATCAGGATATATATACTATATATAATAATCTATAAGGTGTACCAACTGACTTGAGGGGTTAAACTTCCAACATATATCTATAATTAAAAAAAAAATATAAAGAAAAGTTAATCCTTTATCATTCTTTCTGGGGTTGATATCAATTCTGGAGATTTGGCGTACTAAATAGATTATAAAAGAAAATTTCAAATATATTGGCCTTCATTGTAACTGCTTTCTAGTCCCAAGGTTGTTATATCGTTTTTAAAAAATATATTAAGAAGTTTGGAGAGGAGCGTATACTATATCAGGTGCACAAACCAAGATATAATATGGAATGAATATATATAGGTTTTGTAACTTTGGATATACCGATCGATAAATCTCGCGTTTAGGTTCCAGTACTCGTGTGTGTATGAACGGCTTGACTATGATTCCCATCAAGGCTATTGATTCTTTGGGAAATATTGTAAAGTTGAACTGAATCCTTACTCAAGGCTTATAGATTATGAAATGATTCAGCTTAATTAACGGCAACGAACTTTTCAGTCAATCTCAAAGTATGGCCTAATATAAGAATATTATGCATAAGCGCAAACTTTTATTAGTCGAAATATATATTACCATATAATCAAAGCAGTTCTCAAAAAATAATGAAGCTTGTATACTTTAATTTCATGTATTCTATCCAGGAGTAGCTTAATATATAGTGCACTATAATACAACTAAAAAAAAGTTTTTATTCTTCAACTACGTATTTAACAACACTTTATAAAAAAGGACTTAATATATAACAATAAAAAAATATATAAAAAAAACGATATTTTAACACTTTATATAAAAGTTACATAAAAAAACTATAAAGTAATAATGAATTCATATTCACAATTACACCTAATAAATATTAGCTTCATCACCTTGATCTTGATAATCCTCTAATATATAGCCAGTATTTGTTGTACCAGAAGCAGGAGTAACAGATGGTGATGGTGCAACAGGTTCAGCTGCACTTAATAGTATAGGTTGTGACTGTTGCAGGGCTACTGAAGGCACTGGAACAGGTGGTTTATATTGACCTGCAACTAATGTGGTGGCTGGTGGGGCTTCAAAATGAGATGACACAGTATTAATGTCATTCTTTAGAGCTGGAGTGGCAATGGTTGGTTCTTGTAATGGTTGTGAAAGTGGTGATGGTGCGACTGGTTGATTAGATGCAAGCCCTGCCTGATGTTTCATTGGTATACCCACAGATGGTTCTGCTGACTCAATATGGGCCGGTTCAACAGGCTCAGGCTGTACTTGTAATGGAGCATTAACGGCAGCCTCGCTTGTCTTTATTGAATTATAAATTGATTCATCATGTTGAGTAGATTGTGGTTGTACTTGAGTTACAGCAGGAGATGGATGGTATTGCAATTGCTCATTTACAGAGGCTGATACTACTCTTGCTTGCTCATCTGGTATTGATTGTGGTGCTGCGGATGGTACCAGTAATTGGGCTTCTGATTCTTGAGATGATTGGTGAACCTTTAAAAGATTATCAACTTGATATTCTGGATTACTTGGTGGATTATGTTGGTTTGAAGCATTAACATCTATGGATTGCTGTGGTTGAGCTACCTTTGAACCAGCTTCAGATTGTGTATGTTGCAATGGGACACCAATTTGAGGTTTGAACAAACTTTCTTTTTGAATTGGTTCAATAGATGAGTATGCTTCTATTGTATGCAAAGCTGAATTGGTTAATACAGGTGGTTGAGATTCAATTGTATGTGTTGGTGGTGCATGAGCTGGGTGATAACTTTGTGGAGCTATAATCGTACCTGATGGTGATACAGGAGCTGGGTGTTGCACTTGAACATTTTGAGAAGCAATACTTGGGGATGAGGTGTGATAATGTTGATATACTTCAACAGTTGAGCTTCGTTTATATGCAGCATTATTCAAATCAACAGCTTGGTGATTTACTTTCGGTTGAGAAGGATAGATGGAGTGAGTATTGTAAAACAAAGCATGATCCTTTTGATATATTTGGCTATAAGCTGAAGTTTCAGTAGGAGCTAGTTGTTGAGTTGGTGCTGATGATTGAGCTGGAATTTCAGTATATTGTATTGATGACACTTCATTTGATGATGCTTCATAGCTGGACATCTGAGGTTGATTATTCAAAGTAGCAGAAACAGGTGTAGTTATTGGAACAATTGCGTCTTCAACCTGCCCCAAAGAATAACTAGTTGTAGCAGAAGGTTGCGGATTTGATGATAAGGAATTTGGATTGTAATTGTATGGATTAGCTGAATTAGTTGAGTAGACGGGTGGGCCTGATGATGATAGCTCTTGAACTGCTGATAAAGCAGAAGTAGAGCCTGTTTGGTATGATTGTGATAACTCAAATGCTGTGCTAGAGTATTGGTCTTTAATTGAGGCAGTAGTAGTCGAAAAGGTATTTTGAGAAGTGATTTTTTGTGATGAGTGTTGTGACTGCCAATAGTCACTACTAGAGGATGATTGGTATGGTGGTGGAGATAATATATGGGTATTTGATGCTTTACTGGAATATTCTGATGAAATACTTGAACTAGCCTCTGTATCAGTGGTAGTATTTGTAGTTGGGATAGTTGCTTGGTTGTGGTCAGTATTAAAGTTATTACTACCAGTTTGAGGTGACCCAGTTGAAGTTAGCACAGATTGTTGAAATTGAGAATCCAGATTAGTACCTACTGATAAGGATTGACTGATACTTGATGCTAAAGAAACAGTTGGTGATGGGGATGAGAATCGATAACTTGAAATTGCTTGACTTGATGTGATTGGGCGTTTTTTGTATTTGTAATGAGTCTTTGTTGCATAAATAATAGTTGTGATAGTATCAGATACAAAGGTTGTCAAATCTTTATCACCTGTATTAATAGCTCGGGTATTTACTGAATCTTGCTGTGGATTACTTGAACCATCAGATTGAGTTTGACCTGGAACATTATTAGTATGATATACAGTAAAAGCAACTGTAGTAACATCATCATTATTGCTAGCTGCATCACTAGGTTTGTCCAATTGATAATTGTTAGAACCACCTGCATTATTATCTGTAGGAGCTAGTGCATTATTACTTTGAGAATTTGAATCAATAGTTGGGAACCAAATAGTATAACCACCAAAGTTACTAATACTGTTTTGATATTCCTGAACCAACTTCTGAGCTTCAGCATCTGATTGACCACCAATTAATAACTTTGCCATTTTATTTTTAGAGCTTGAATCCAAATATTGACTCCAATTAGAAATAGCATCAGCTTGACCATCTCTTTTGGATAATGAATTATCATCTTTTTTAACCGAAATAAAATCAAAACTAGCTTTTTCAACAGCGGAACCTAAAATACTATCATGAGGACTCTGGGAACTAGTAGCACCACTTAAAGTAAAGTTTTTACCAGTATTTTTAGCCCACATATTGATTCGACTTGCAAAAGCTGCCATACCAGTTTTTGAAGATAAAGAATCAGGGATATCCATATCAAATCCATCAACTGAGTTATTACCAAATGGTCTCATTGTTGAAGAGCCAGGGCCAAACATATTCCACATTTGATCTGCAAAATGAGTTGCTTCTTCATCATCTTTAAACTCGCATTTATCACTACTACCAGAGCAAAATGCTAGTAAAACCTTTTTATTTAATGATTGACATGCTTTAATATCATTACCAATTGTTGAACATTGTTTCAAGTTTTGTTGTAGAACTTTGCCATCATCACATCCATACTTTAAATCTAATTGAGGTGATTGAAAATTAGATAATGCAGAAATAATTACAGTATCAAACTCATTAGACTGGCAAACCGATGATAATTGTCGTGCTGGTTCACCTTGCCCCCAATACTTGACTCGGATCATATTGTTATTTTTTTCAGTTGTATTAGTAGCTGTACCATAAGAAGGAGTGGATGAAGCAGCTGATCCTGCAGCTACTTCAGTTGAAATTGTTGACCCTAAAGGATTGTAGCCATATGCGTTGACTGGCACGTCATTATTGTGATTTTGGTTAGCAGAACCTGCTGCTTTGTTCTTTTTTGAGTAATCAAAGTTGTTTGCTGTTTGTTGATTGTTGGTGATATCGATATTTGAAGTATCTGTGTTTTCTCCGGGTGCTTCATAATCTAAAGACCCAGGCTCAATTTCAAAACCATGGGGAGATAAACCAGTAACGCAACGAGTGAAATTGGCCAAATATAAACCAAGAATTAATTTTTTGGTACTTTTCATATTATATATATATATTGCTTTAAACGAGTGTATGGGTAAGGATCAGAATACAAGATTCTCAAAAACATTTGAGGAGATGTATTCTTTATATACAAATTTTTTATATTATTTTAATATTCTATTTTTAATTTACTAGAAACAAATGCTAAAATGAAAGCGCATGTTCATCAATTAATTATTATTTTTAGCTAGGAGTATCAATTTAGGCAGGTAGTCTTTGCTACAATTTAAAGTTTCGTTTGGAATTTACAAGAGTGTCATACTGTTTAAGGGGTAACTCAAAATTCTTCTCACGAGTACTGCAGCTACATGTAAATTGATGGTTTAATTGAAATAATACTGTTTATGTGGCTGATATATTATATCATTGATTAATCTGTTTCCTTTTTGTTCAGGCACAGTATCATACTTTTGTATACAAATATACTTCTAATGATTGTATCAGCAAACATTAAAAAAATCCTTGTACCTACCTGCTAGTATCTTAGCCATGGTATACTATAGTGTAGTTGATAAATCCATGGTAGTATTTATTTGTTACACTAGCTCGAACGGATTATAAGTTTCAATTCAGTTTTCCATAATTGGAGAGCTATAATCGAGCCAGAAAGGTGTGGAAATATTAATTTTCATGCAACGTTTATACTTCTGTGCTACGCCTGGATCGACGGTTGTCGGCATTAGAATTCCTCTAAATTTTCAGCAAGGCTTGACAGATTTGAAGCGAAAACACGGGCACATAATAAACTTTACTGTAACTTGAAATCGTACATTGCAAGTGATATCATATGTCAGTCAATCGAGAAGCTTGGGGAATACAAAGGCAATTTAAATATTTGAGATTACTGATCGATCTGCCATGATGAAATAGTTAATGACTACAAATTATTATTAACCATCTTACTTAAAACTGATACAAAAACATTAATTGTTATTATTGCAATCAATTATTTGAAATTCAAACCCCTTTAAATAAGAATGAAGAAGTGCATGTATAGGTATATGGTACTTTAATTTGTCAGATATATAATAACTACACCCTCTATATGGACGAATATATGCACAAGAATATAAGTATTATGGGAAGCAGGTAATATATGCAGTAAAATTGTAATGATAAATAACTGAACAGAATATTTATCACAATTTAATGTAAAGTAATGTTATAAACTTTAATGGATCACCCGCGGTAGCGTCTGAATTATAAGGTTTGCCGAATTTATGCTCGTTCATAACTTTTTATGCAGTACATATGAATAAGTACAGGAGTACTCGGTTCTCTATATTAACTACTGCATATATTTTTATTTGGCTAGAATGAAATAGCTATAGTACTATATAAAAAAAAACCCAGACAGGAAAAAGTAATCTATATATAAGCTTCCAAAGCGTAGGAAATTCATTGGCCCAATTGCAATGTATTGGTACCATTAATAATATAGACCCAATATTAAAGTGCTTGATGTTTAAAACGCCATGATGGCTGGAAAGAATAAGTTGATTTCCAGTATAACACAGCTGCACGTATTATTCGAACTAAGCTGGTACTGCAAGTACCTATAGTATACATTAATAAATGAAATAGGCCAACCCGGTAGCCAAGCCTCTATGTATATAATACCTCAGTTCTTTGAATGTGGCTTGTTGTTAATTATACAGGTTTTTAGAATTCTTAAGTATGCCTATATTAATTTAGGTTGGGTAAATTTATAGCCCCTCTCTAATTTAAACTTTAAATATTTGCGCGACAGCTTGAGCAAGTTTATTGATTCCGTATTTATCCATGCTTGATCATCTACTGTATAGTCAACAAACGGGATTCAAAGGTTTTTCAAACTAACTATGATGCCCATTCCTCTACTTTTATTTCTTCCTTCGATAGTAATATCTAGAAAACTCAGGGAAATTAGAGCTAACTATTCTATATTGCGATAACTCCTGATGTTCATAAATTCTACTCCATAGATTGATGCAAGTATAATGTAGAGAGAAAATTAGGTGATCAACCCTTCATACTAGCGAATATAATATTTTGCATTAATTAAAAGGGTGAGAATATAAGTCAAACTTGCAACCCTTTGATCAAATATTATTTTACCAATTGTGGTAAATTCATGAATGAAGTACGTCGTACACTAAATTAATGCAGGGGCGTTCAATATAGATTAATCTTGAAGGAGCTCTAGTATAATTTTATAAGTGAATTCAAGTATTTAACAGTCACCTCGGATTATAAGATTTCACAGGGAAATAATGAATCTGCATGTTATAGCTATAGAAAAGATCGTGTTTTAAAGCGATTTGCAAACTACCTATACTAAACTTCTATTTAAAAGTTCGGTTTGGTTCAAATCAACGATTAATATTGCATTATAGGTACCATGTGTTATTCCAATATTGGACTGGCAAATACACGTATATATCAAAATTAAAATCAAGTCAGGTTTGAACACAAAGCGCTATTAATTCATGTTATGTACATAGAAAGTATATATCGTCACTGCTTGAAGTTCCAGATTGGTAAAATCTGTTGAAGTCCAAGATAATATTGAGCTGCTCCATTCTTTCGGATGTTTACTAGTTGAAAGGATATAAAGCAATTATTCGTGTTACTTAAACTTAATCTGTTGACAGGATAGAGGCTGGTTATGTAATGATTAACATGAA